>JAADVF010000001.1:0-227828 GCA_023334555.1 Elongisporangium undulatum
CAGGATTTTGACGACATTGTGAACGGCTGGAAGGCCAAGCTGGTGCGCTGTGGCGAGGGCGACCAGAAGTGGGGACTCTTCTACGCCGAGAAGAAGTAGAGCAGACTCAAGCCTGGAGCTTGGTGAAAGAGAACGTAGCCATGTCCTATTAGTTAACTGTCATGGGCTGGAAGGCAACTAACGGCCAACATCAAAATGTCCTTAATTCATTTGGCACATGATTCAAAAATCAATTCAAAACTACATCAATTCGTTTGTTTGGCTTGATGAAGCCGCTTTGTGTGCTGCTGGGAGAACGTGACAACGTCGGAAGAACGTTCTCTCTTGAGATTGATCCTAACGCCATGTCATTGATCTGACGAGAGCCATGAAGGCAAAGAACGAGAAAGTGATCCCGTGCGAAGTCGACATGCTTGATCTGTACATTGCGACGAACAATTGCAAATGGCTCGAGACGTACGAATACGATGTGGACAAGCTGCTAAAGGGCGCATTGCCTCCAACGGCGTGCAAGCTTTTGCAGAGCAAGTGCCGTCTTATCCCATTTTTCCCCATCGGTCGATTGCTCTTCGAAGAGTACAAAATGCCACCGCCATCGACAAACCAGATCCACATGCTTGTGATGCTGCCTATCAACTCCGATCTCGTTGGTGTTGATCATAAAAACGCCGACTTTAAGGCGTGTTCGCGTATTAGAGAACAGCTAAAAGACACACCAAAAGTGAATGCTCTCGTCAAGGCTATCAAGTGTGCGGGAAATGAGCGAGCGGGATTCATCGTCCTGGAAGGTTCATCTGGCATGGGATGACACAAATGGCCTGTAATCTGACGGCTCGTGATGATGTTGAAGTGAAGTACCTGGTGACGCCACCTGTGAACTGGATAAACAAACAGGACTCATACTACTTCAATCAACGAAGCAGCTTGATGCCACGCGGACTTTTATCGGATACGACAAGGATCCGAGCTGGTGAAGATGGAAGTCGCTGGTCACCTGGACAAATTTCTTCGCAAACAACCAAGATTTCTGGTTATTTCATTGAGAATTCTTTCGTATCAGCAACACTGGGTGGACGAGCGCCACGGAGGCCAGCGGGGTCAATAGCGACGGAGACGGAGATCAAGGATTGATCCCAAGGAAAGTGATGAAGTAGAAAATGAAGTGCCTACGCATGATATTAAGTAAGGCCAGAAAGGAGTACAAGGAGCTTGGGCCGCTGGTGACAATAATAGAACGATGAAGTAAGATTCCACGTCCGAGAAGAATTTATGAGTAAATTGCCGTCATCACATAGGACTTTAAGCGCTGCCTTCCAGTCCTTCTCACGCAAGATCCCACGATGCACTTGTACCTCTTATAGCGTTGCTTACCTGAATTGCTCACGAGCTTTTAGATACGTCCATTGTCTGTTTCATGTACCGTTATCTTGGTTTTCGTGATGCTTGCGTCGTATTTTTAAACTGAGATTGGAATAGGAGTCCAAACTCAATATCGACAAGTGGCAGCAAGTTCAGCGGATTTTCATCTAGGTCACATTCCGAAAATTGCAGCAAGATCCAAAACACGAGTAGTGTAATGCACGCTGAATTTCGTATTTACGCTACAACCAAGTAACCAGGCTTTAATGTCACTTAACGGATGCCGTTATCCCCGGGATGCTGCGCAAGCATTACGCAAATGCCTATTGTCGCTGTACTCTGGAAGGAAACGGCACTAGCGCTTGTTCGCTGAAATTGGAGCTGAACTAAACAGTCATGGACTTGAAGACAACAACGATATAGCACACTATACTTCACTACACGAGGCCTTGCCTCCACCATCAAGAGCAGCGCAGAAATCTCAGTTCCGGCAGAATTTCTGTGCATATGCATCAAATGAACAGTGAGCTTGACGAGCAAGAGAGAGCATCATCACAGGTTCTGACCTCTCAACACGCTAACATGCCGTGACGTCAATGCACAACCATACACAGAGAGTGTTTCTAGATTCCGTAGAGCTAGATTGCACATAGAAAAGAACCAGAACAACATCCGTCAACGGGCATTGACTAGCGAACACGATGCAACACTTACGATAGAGATGGCGCAGGGACAACGCCGTCACATTGGTATTGGAAATGTTCAACGAGCGAAGTTCCGTCAGTGCTCGGATGAAAAACAGCGCTTTGGACCGAATGTTTCTATCAAGCATGACGTGACGTTAATAAACATATCCAGCGTCAGCCTTCACCTCTCTGTACCTGTTTTGACTCAAATTGAGCGACACCAACGTGTTGATTTTCGAGATCAATTCAACGCCACGGTCGCTTATGTTGCCACTGCAAACGATCAGCTCTTTCAACCGTCGCATGGGCACCAGATGCAGAAGACCGTTATCCGTAATGCTAGCATCACAAGGTAATAATTAGCACACACACATCGTATCAAGCAGCAATTGTGGGGTACGCATACCTTGCTCCGAACAGATCCAACCGCTCCAGCACAGGAAGAAAAGTCAAGTTCGCCAGCGCCCGATTGGTGATGCCAGACGTGTCCATGTGAAGAATCCGAAGCTCCTTGAGACTTGACAGGCCTTCTGTACCGATATCACTGATCTCCGTATGGGAAATGTTCAACGCTTTGAGTCCTGGCAACCGCTTGCAAATCTCCAACAGACCAGTATCTGTAAGTGCAGTTTCGGCTAGTACCAGTCGCTCAAGCTTGCTCATGCGACTGATGAATTCGAATCCTCTGTTCATAGGCGCAAGACCATATTAACATCGAGCACCATCTTGTACCTGAATACTAATGCATTGCTTACCTTCTGAGGATTCGGCAGCCACGAACGTCCAGCTCCTGGGCAATCGTAAACTGCTGCAGAGCCCCGGTGTCCGATTCAGCAAACGCAGTGCGCGTGAGCAGTAAGACTCGAATGCTTGCCCATTCTGATGGGATCGAGTGGATCGCTTCACAATGTCGCGCATCGAAATAGGACAACTTCCCAAGTGAAGTCAGATAGTCCATGCCCTCGTTCTGGATCTGTTTGCATCCTCGAATCACCAGCGTTTCCAAGCGAGCCATGCGACCAATATAAGCCAACGCCTGGTCACTACAAGAGCGTAAAGAGCGTTAACAAAGCCCACTTTAGCTTGTGAGGAAGATCACACACACACACACACACACACAAACACACCTCAGGCGACAGTAGGCGGCATCCAGAACTTGAAGGCTTGGATGCGCAACTGCGAACTCCTCAAACGCATTGTCGGTCAGCTTGACGCACTGCTTCACACTGAGTCGCTCCAACTGGTGCAGTCGGAAGAGCGATTTGATGCCTGCATCCGTCAACTGCCGGCATCCAGTCTAAGACAGCGCATAAATTAGAAGCACGCCATCTACTGATACTACAGGCAAGACTACGAACCAGATCGAGCCGCGTTAAGCGAGTATGGTGCTCCAACGCGTGCAAACTATGGTCAGTGATCAGTCTGCATCCGGCCAAGTTGAGTGCAGTCAGCTTGCTTGAGCCCTTGAGCATACCCAGTACGCTTGGATGCAGCTTCTCGCAGCCTTGGAACGACGCAATGGTGAGATTCGGCAGCTGGATCATCTCTGTTTTCGTGTCTGTTGCGAGATACTGCAGCTCAGCGCATCCAGACAGATCCAGGCCCATTAAATACTGCCACGGAGCGTTGGAAATACCACGGAACCAGGCGTCATCGACCTCCAAGAGCCCTTGCAAACTCCACGAATGGGCCAGACACGGCGCCAGCGCTTGAAACTGCTCCTTGTTCAATGCGTGGTGCACCTTCAGCCACTGCAGCAGTGCTGCAGCTAGCTCTGTCGGTAGTCGCAGCGGTTCTCCACGCGATCCGTTATCGCTTGCATTCAGCAGCTCGCTCGAGATCGCGCGCAGACAGCATTCCACGAGCGTTCTTGGCGCATACGTGCCCAGCGGCGTCTGCTGCAGGTAGTCCCCGACGACCACAGGCTCTGCTGGTTTGTCGACCACTGCTGCTGCGTCATTGATGGTCGCGTGGATGAGTCGCCGTCGGTCCTTGGACGACAGCTTGTTCTTCACGAAGGGGAACGGGAACGACACGTAGTTGGCCAGCGAGCGGTGCACGACGGGGACCTCCGGCTCTGGCTCGGCGGCCAGCGCCATGTCCAGGAGCAGCTGGTCCTGACTCAGCTCCAGCCGCAGCACGTCGTCGTCCAGCGAACCTGGCTGGCTGCGGCAGCACACGCCGCCCATTGAGTCCGCAATGAATCGGTAAAATTCCCTTCTTCAACCTCAGTGGCCGTTTGGGGATCCGACCGTTGGCGGAAACTTATCCGCGGAAGAAGCCGAAACTTTCCCCTAGTTTCCCATAGATTGCGCTTCAAGTTGTCAAGCGCAATCCGGATAACAATAATCTTATTCAATTATAAAGGTAACATTGTTTGATGAATAACTACCTACTAATCCGGAAAATCAGCCAGTATATTTGTTGTCAATTATATCCTACTGTGTCCGCTCATCAAAGTACGATTTTGTCGCTTTCTTTCTTTTCGGTCATTTTTTTGAAGCCACGATGGTGCAGACGAGCGAATGCCCGCGACCGTCGTCCGTGTCCACGCCCTACGGCTATGGGGCGCTGGAGGCGGACACCGAGGGCCCGCGACGACAAGAGCAGCAGCAGGAGGACCACCCGCTCACGCCCGACGAAGCCGGCGCTGCGGCGTTCACGCGCGTCAAGTTTCCGTGGGGCCACGCGTACGTGCACAGTCACCTGGTGACCTCCACGCCCGTGTTCACATTCTACGCGCTGACGAAGGTCGAGCGCATCAAGTTCACGCTGTCGCTGGAGCTGAATACGCTGGGCGCGGCTGTGATCGAGGCGGTGAAGAAGAAGCTCAGTCTTGGGGACGACGTGGCCTTGAGTCTGGTCCAGACGGACGCGTTTAGCAAGCACGAGATCGCGCCGGACCAGAAGATCGGCGAGTCGACCGTAGGTGCGGGCCCGAACCATCCAATCCTGGTGCTGCAAACGCAGCTCCCGCGCTTCGACAGCAAGAAGTGCTCGATGTACACACTGCTGCACGAGAGCAACACGCTGGCGATCCAAGTGGCCAAGGGCTTTGGCTCCGTGCTCGGCACGTTCGAGATCTCGAACGGCGTCAAGTACTGGGAAGTCGTGCTGCAAAGCGCAAGAGGCGGCGAGGGCGTGTTCCTGGGCGTCTCGACGGCCGACGTGGCGCTGAACGGGAGCATGCTGAACCGCAGCATTTTCTGGGGCATCTCGTGCGCCACGGGCCACAAGTTCCACGAGATGATCGACTACTACGCGGAGCCGTGCCAGGACGGCGACGTCATGGGCGTGCTGCTGGACATGACCTACGGCCGGCTGAGCTTCTACCGCAACGGGACGTACCTGGGTGTGGCCTACCGCGACATCCAGGCCAAGCGGCTCTTCCCGATCTTCTCCATGACCTGCATCGGCCAGAAGCTCAAGCTGCTGCCCACAGCTTCGCCCCCACTCAGCTAATCTACTGAATGACCGCCCAAGGGCTTACCCAATGACGTAATCATGAAAAGATAGGCTTATCCACTCTATGATTGGCTGGGGTTTTCTTCTACCAATCAAAACCTTCCATGCGGCAGACAAACCATGTAGAACGTCTCCGATTGGCTGAATACAATATGTCTTTCGTAAGGTTTTTCTTTGTTTACTTGAACCCAAGGACGATGTGTGTGTAAAAAACCTCGTGCCACGGAAGAGGCCAAAGCCACAGAAAGCGACCGTCGCCGAATGCTGCTGCGCCGTGGTCTCCACCATTTGCGATCGTGCTGTACGTCCAAGACCCGCATCTCCAGCTCCCTCTCGACCATGGCCGACAACCAGACCCAGCACGAGGCCAAGACCAGCGTGGCCACCTTCGCCGCCGGCTGCTTCTGGGGCGTGCAGCTCGCGTTCCAGCGTGAGGTTGGCGTGCTTGAGACCACGGTCGGCTACGCGCAGGGCCACCAGGAGAACCCGACGTACCGCCAGGTGTGCTCGGGCAAGACCGGCCACTCGGAGGCCATCAAGATCGTGTACGACGAGCGCGAGACCTCGTACGACCAGCTGTTGAAGAAGTTCTGGTCGATTCATGACCCCACGACGCTGAACCGTCAGAAGGGCGACGTGGGCACGCAGTACCGCTCGGGCATCTACTTCCACAACGAGGAGCAGAAGAAGCAGGCGCTGGCTTCCAAGGAGGCCCACCAGGCCACGCTGGACAAGCCTATTGTGACCGAGATCGAAGAGGCCAACGTGTTCTGGGACGCTGAGGAGTACCACCAGAAGTACCTGGAGAAGGGCGGCCAGTGCGCGGACAAGGGCTGCGACATCGACATCAAGTGCTACGGCTAAGCGGAAGCATCCATCTCTCAAGAGCCGCCCGCTGTGGAGCCGAGCAATCGCCTGCGCTGCTGATGCCGCGTGGCCGCGTGATCGTCTCCCCAGCCTCCGACTCGCATTGTGTTTTGCTTGGGCAGAGAGAAGATCTTAGCCAACCATAACGAGTTTAAATGATTGCATGTGTTTCCTTCGTCAGTGTCGCAGTGTACTGATGATCTTCTGTAGTCCCTTGGCTGTTGCGCGTTTGCCCGCTGACACAACGCGCGTGGACAGATCGGCGTCCTGCCAGTCTTTCCAGATGCCATACTGCATCACTTGCGCATGGCGCTGGCACGTCTCCAGCTTGTCCAGCCGCGCCTTCAGAGAGTCCAAGTGACCAGGACTGAGACAGATAAGCCCATTAGAGTGTGGTTGGTTAGCAAGGCCAGCAATCCTCTTCCTCTTGAGCAGCAAGCAAGACGTACGTGCTGTCGGCGTACTTGTCCATGCTCTCGTGCAGACACTCGCCACAGCCTCGAGAGACGATCTCCTGGGCGAAATCCTGCGCGAACGGAGGCTACGACCAAGGCAAAAGAAGGCATCAGACGACAACTCATTGCACAGCCTACAAGGCGCGCACATACTCTACGCAGAGAGACGTTGCACGTGGCGATGGCATCGGCATGTTCCCCCGTCCCGACGGTCAGTCTACAGAGCAACATGACGATCACGTCAATACGAGCGCTCTCTCAGCAATGCAATCGCAAAGGCTTAGCGCACCGATGCAGCAATTGGACGGTCATGTAGCGATGCGAGCTGACAAAGTTGGCCCAGATCCACTCCTGCGAACACTCGTCCACCGTGACGCCGAAGACCCGCACGGCGATCAGCCGCGACTCATCCGTGAACAGCTCGTCCTTGGGCAGCGAGTCCTGCAGCACTGCGCGGCGCCAGAAGGGCGTGTGGTAGACGTAGAACACGCTCGGGTCCTGCGTGGACTGCCGCAGAAGCCGCACGCGCAGCTTCTTGCGCTGCGTAAAGTACCAGGACGGGATATCGTTCACGTGGTCGAACCGGCGAAGCTATTATAGATCCGCATACAACAACGTCAAGACATTGACCGCGAGTCACGAGCTTACGCCATTGGCGACACGTACCACGCCGCTGAGCTTGACGCCGGCCGCGACCGAGCCGACCATCGTGAGCACGCATCCGAGGCGGAAGAGCGTGAGGTTGGCGTCAATGGCCTGCTGCGTCTGAGTCACGACCTGTCCCGCGTCCTTGCGCCACGAGCCGCCGGCCGCATGCTCTGCGCTCTTGACATCCATGGGATCCTGCGGCTGCGTGGACTGAGTGGAGCCATCGACCGCCGCTGCCGCCGCCGTGTCCTCACGTCCCATGGCCCGCGTAACCACAATTGACGTGCGTCAGAGAAGTGGTGGGTCCAGGCATGTTGCGCGAATGTTGCGCATCCGCAACAGCCAGCTCGTTTTGGGTTTCGTTCTAATTTTTTCCGTTACATAAGCGAGAATTGAGGTCCATGGGCCAAGATCATTCGCGCTTCGGAGCCCGATCGAGATGCGCAAGTACGAGGACACGTGGGTCGTGGACCGCACCATGTTCGAGTACGTGAGCCAGGGCGGCTGCAGCTGCTGCGGGCTGACGCACTCGATCATGAACCTGGCCTCGTTCGCGGACATGTGCTCCGATTGGGGTACGCTCTTGGCTGCCTTGCGAACCGAATGCGATGGATGCGATCTAACGGCCTCCCGATGGAACAGAGACGGATGACGAGAAGAAGGAGTCGCTGTCTCCCTGGCCGCCGTTCATCCACAGTGAGATCCTGGCGGAACGCGCGCGGCTGCGCGTGGCCATGAAGAGCGACATGAAGAAGTACAAGGAGTTCACGGACGACCACCTCAAGGGCTTCATGGCGTGGTGGAAGCGGCTGGACGAGACCGGCAAGTCCAGGTAACACCGAGAGCGAATAGTCACGCAAGTAGCTGCAATCGCTGACGCTGATACTGCGCAGAGTCTTTCAGCTGGCGGATGACGACGTGATGAACTACTTTCGCGTAGTGGCCAAAGTCAAAGGCTCCTACGAGATCGTAAGTCTCTGGCACTGATGATCTCTCGCGATCAGATGTACATACTGACGCACTGATGCTGGCCATCGCAGCTGCTGATCGCGATCATGACCCAAGTGAAGCATTTCCAGGAGACCGGCTACTCGGACGGACGCATCAGTGAGGAGTTGTACTTTGAGAAGCAAGTACAGGTACTTCAGCTAGGCACTTGACTTGCCCAATGATGCAAGGACTGAGCCTGTTCCTCCTTTGGGCTTGATCAGTATCAACGTGGATGCTTCGTGATGGACAAGAAGTACCTCAGCTCGGCAGAGGGCGCGACCAACTTCTTTGAGATGCTGCTGGTGCTGGGAGGACCGAGACTGTTGCCAGTGCGCACTAGTACGAACTTCTCTGGACCTCAGGGGCTACGATTGAGACCACAGCTAACTCAGCTACTGTGTGAACAGCTCGTGATCCGAGCGAGACCAACAAGGCCGAGGCCGAGCAGGCCAAGAGTGAAGCCAATGTGCAGAGCTTCCGGTCAGATCGCCGACTGTTTCGACTAGTAAGCTGCTGCATCGCCCAAGCCAATTGCGCTCCTTTCACCATAGAAACTCACACGTTCCTTGCAGGTCATTCTCCGCTCGTTTGCAGATATCGCCATCCGCAAGTACATGCGCGAAGTGGTCAACGCAGACACGCCCGTGGAGGAGCTCCAAGGGCGTTGATTCGGCAGCGCGACTATTCTGCGTGGGACTCTGTGGCTCAATTGCAAGTTGAAAAGGAGCTCATCCGCCCACACACTGTAATAAAAATCAATACACAGCTTTCGATTGGCGTTTATACCTACTTGATGATCGCCCCCGAGGCTGCCTGCTCTTTAAGCGCTGGGCACGTCCACGCCCGTGTCCTTGGCCGCGTAGTATTTGCGGCTCTCGTCAAAGTACGCGTTGGGGTGGTTGATCATGACGTCTCCATCGTGGCCTGGATGCGTGACTTCAAAGTGCTTCTTGCAGGCGATCTGGTAATGGCGCGCGCCCACGAGGTTCACGATGTCCTGCTTGTCGATCTCGGAGATTCCCTGCAGCGCCTTCCGCAGGTGTTCCTCCTCGAAGTGACGGAACGGACAACCGTGGTACTCGCCAGCCTTGGGCGGCTCGCCCGTGATGATGCGCATGCAGTTGTACGGCACGTAGTCCTTGCGCTTGCCCTCTTTACCGTAGTTGTGGCGGATGTTGTACGCGTACTTCTTGTTGAAGTCGTCCACGGACATCTTCTTGCAGAACTCCTGGCGCCAGAACGCGATGGCGTCGTCCAGCTGCAGGCCGCAACCCTTGAGGAAGAGTCCGTACACTTGTCGCCCAGCGAACTTCATGTGGTGGTTCATGCGGAAGGCCTTGTGCAGCGAGCGCATGCACAGCGGCATGGACGATTTGGCGAGGCCGTCGATCATGTCCGGCGTCACACGGTTCTCAGAGGATGTGGGCGCCATCTGCACGGAGTAGTCCGAGTCGATGTGGTGCTTGGCCAGGTTGGACAGCACGGGCGCTAGTCGGTCGTCCTTGCTGATGAGCGATCGGTTGTACTTGCGGAAGGCCGAGGCGAGCTGTTTGGAGAGCTACGAAAACCAGGGAAGCATCAGCATCAGAGCCAAGCCGTTGAGCTTGCTAGTGCGACAAGAGGCTCACATTGGTACGGAAGGCCGAGTACAGAATGGACACGACGTGGTCGAATGGAACGAATGCCACACCGGCCTCGAGGTACACCTTGCGCGAGCCCACGAGATCCAACGCCTCTGTGAAGGGCACCTTGAAGAAGGCTGGCAGCGGCTGCAGCTTCTCTTTAATGTCCGAGGCCCACGCATCGCGCACAGCCTTGAGTTTGCTTAGACGCTGCTCGATCTCTTTGGGCGTCGCCTAATATATGCAAGCAGATAAAGTGAGATCCTTCATGCGACTGGTACACCCAAGCAAGTGGAAGAACCAGCAGCTCTACCTCTTGATAGGCCAGGCCGTTGAGCTTCATGAACTGCAGCTTCTCGTCACGGGTCATCTTGTCCAGGCGGTATCTAGTGAGACAAGATGAGTGAGTAGCTGGTTCTCTCTTGGCGCTTTGGCAGCAATGAATTCGCACCGGAAGAGCGTGCTCTCTTGCGACAGGAACCAGCGACGCAGCTCCTCCGTTTGGCAGAAAGCCATGCGCAGGAAGAAATGCGACAGCACGTCCTTCATCTGCATTGGACCAACACAATCGATTGATGAGCTTGATGGCTAAGAGCACTGCAGGTCAGCAGCAGCTCTTGGGTCCGTACCGCATCGGACTCGGCGCGTCTGGCGTGCGCAGGTCCGCCCATGCGCAGCGGCATGTGCTTGTTCAGCGTCTTCTCCAGTCGGTCTCCACGGTCCTTGAGCTGCACGCTGCGCAGGCGGAAGTCTTCCACCGCCTTGAGCACTAATACACAAGTCCAGTGAGCGCGTTGCCAGCCAACAGACTCCGTCATTCGCTTCACATCTGCTTACCGTGCAGCCGGTCGATGGCGAATTCCTCGAACTCCTCCAGCGAGACTTCGATCAGCGGCGCCTCGTTGTACATCGACAGCATGGAGCTGCTGCCGCCGGCATGGCGATCCTGCTGCTCCCGGCGCTGGTTGCCCACGTTCAGCATGGTGTCTCGGTCGCGCGATCAGCTAATGGAAGCGCGCGATGCTATTCCCGCCAAAACAATACTGGCAAAGTACGCATGGTACACTGTACCCATTCACTCCACGCTTAAGTGCGCATTATTTCATGTGACGTGTGAGAAAAATGGGCGAGATGACATGGCCGCATCAGGCTAGACGACGTTCTGGCGCTTGAAACGACGCCCTTTCGAATCAATCAGCATTCGCAGCAGCAAGCCCGTCGGTGGACCATGAGCGAGATGGCAGCCACGAGCGTGGCGCAGTCGCACGACGTAAACCTGCGGCATATCGTGCAGGACAAAATCCTGGCCAAGATGGTGCGCCATGTGACCCAGCTCACGCACGGCTGGGTCGTGCTGGTCGTGGACGACTTCACCACGCGCATCCTGAGCTACGCCGTGCGCATGAGCGACCTCACGGACTGCGGCGTGTCCATCATCGAGCGCCTTGAGCTGGCGAGGCAGCCATTCCCGGAGATGAACGTAATCTACTTTCTCGAGCCCACGGTGGCCAACATGTGCAAGCTGGCGCAGGACTTTGCCAATCCGGACAAGCCCAAGTACGCTGATATCTACCTGTACTTTGTGCATCACGCCGACGACGCGGTGCTGGAGGAGCTTAAGACCATGCCCGAGGTCCTGCAGAGGCTCAAGGTGCTGCAGGAAGTGCACGTGGACTTCCTGGCGCTGGAGAAGTGCGCTCTCTCGTTCGACATGGCCTCGGCCTTCCACCAGCTCTATTCGCCCGTGAAGAAGGGCGACGAGCAACTGCAGCTGCTGACGCGGATCAGTGAGAAGCTGGTGTCAGTGTGCGCTACGCTAGAGGAGTATCCATTTGTCCGCTACAAGGCCGACCAGCCGCGCATGCAGCAGCTCGCGCAGCTTTTCCAGCAGAAGATGAACGAGTTTGTGGCCAAGAACGACACGTTCGTGTACGCCATGAATCGAGGAACGTTGCTGCTGGTGGATCGCAGTCAGGACGCGCTGGCACCTCTGCTACACGAGAGCACGTTCCAAGCTATGGTCTACGATCTGCTGGACGTGCAAGAGGAACAGATCACGTACCCGGCCGAGACCAACGCCGGCACTGTCAACAAGACGGCCTTTCTTAACGAGAACGACAAGCTCTGGGTGGAATTTCGGCACACGCACATCGCGAAAGTAAGCGAAGAGATCGGCAAGCGCATGGCGGCCTTGTCTGCGTCCAGTGCAGGCTCCTCGCTCGGCCGGGGCAAGAGCACGGACCTGCACTCCATGGCCGCGGCGCTGCGGGAGCTGCCAGAGTACCGCGAGATGCTGGGCAAACTGTCGCAGCACTTGTTTCTGGCTGGCAAGGCCATGGAAGTGTTTACCAAGACCAGTCTGCTGGACGCCTCGAATGCAGAGCAGACCATGGTTACGGGTGTGGACGACTCGGGAAAGAAGATCAAGCACACCAACCTGACCAAGCAGCTCGAGGATCTGTTCAAGGACCTGCGTCTGACCGAAGAAGACAGATTCCGCGTCGTTGCGGTGTTCATCCTGACGCAGGACATGAAGGAGCCTGACAAGAAGAAGATCGTGCAGTTGGCCAATCTGCCGGCCAAGTACGACACGGCCATCGAGAATCTGCGGCATCTGGGCGGGTCTGCCATCTACAAGCAGCACTCTGTGAGTCTCCTGTCGTCTGACGAGGTCAAAGAGGCAGGCAAACGAGCGACGGCGTCAGAGTATTCGAACGCTCGATCGGACCCAAAGCTCAAGTCTCTTTTAGAAAAGGCGCTCAAGAAAACGCTGGACGAAGAGGAGTATCCCTACGTGTTCGCACCTCCAGCTCAGTACAACGGCGCCACCAAGGAAGAAGCCAAGAAGAAAGTCGTGCCAGTCTCACTGCGAAAGTATGAGCCGCTTGCTTGCAATCTCTACAGATCGTCAATGGCTTTAACGTTGTGCTTTCGTGAACAGGAAACCCGTCGCGAAGCCAGGCAAGCCGGACATCTCATCGGTACGACATTGAGTGTGAGCTTGTGAGCGTCGACTGAGGCACTTACCTCATCACAACGACGCTTGCTCTGGACAGGACAAAGACAGCTTCTCTGGAGAGAAGATGCTCGTTTTCCTCGCTGGTGGCGCCACCTACGCAGAGGTACACTAACAGGCAACAAGACCTTGCTGATGAACGGGTGTATAATGCTGACTGTGACTTTCTCCTGACATCAGCTACGAAGCGTCTACGAGGTTCGAACCGCAGAGAAGCGCGATATCATTCTGGGCACAACATCATTCCTCAAGCCCAAGTCTTTTCTTCAGTCTCTCGTGTCGCTGCATGAGGCTGCGCCGGCACCAGTCCCTTCGTCCATGTAAGTGCAG
Organism: Elongisporangium undulatum; assembly: GCA_023334555.1. Lineage (NCBI taxonomy): Eukaryota > Oomycota > Peronosporomycetes > Pythiales > Pythiaceae > Elongisporangium > Elongisporangium undulatum. The sequence continues at coordinate 13,439 of JAADVF010000001.1, forward strand.
CTGCAGCCGCTCAAGTCGACTGGTTATCCATCTCTCACACTCGATCGCTTGCGCTGCAGAAGCGGGCATGGAGCCGAAGTGGTCCCTCTCAGCAACAGCGACATCCACGTCCACATGGAGACGCAGCTGCTCACGACCAAGCCCTCGGCCTGAGCATGCAAGTGTGTGTCTCCGCAATGTGAGCTCATCAAGATCTGATCTGATTACGTGATAAATAAAACCCCTCTGTTATCGAATACGCAAAAAAGCGACGCGTTTAGTTTGGAGGGAGTGTTTTTTATTCAGCTCAACATAAAACGAATTCAACTTGGTCTTTGTATGAAAACTGAGTTTTGGGGTGTTTTTTATTCGAGCATTCTGAATCAGCAGCGACTGTATCTTTGAGACCACGTGTCAAGGGAGACCGCCCCCTCATTTCCCACCTCACTTTGAAAGACGAGATGGTGCGTGTGGCATTCTACGTGAAGGCGCTGGCGCTTGTGGCCGTGTGCGCCACGGCGGCCCAGGCCCAGGGAGAGACCCAGCAAACGTGCGTGGAGCCCTCGGTGGTGACTGCGCTGGAGTCGCAGGTGGCGGCGCTGGAGCAGGCCCAGATTGTGCAACTGGAAGAAGCCACGGCGCAGTGGGCCACGGAGAAGGCCGCGCTCGAGGCGCAGTTCACCAAGGAGAAGGACAACCACCACGCCACGGCGGCTCTGCTGCGCAACGCCAAGGTGGACTCGGACAAGACCGTTGGCGTGCTCGAAGCCAAGCTTGAGGCTGCGCAGGCCCAGGTCAAGGCGCTGGACGGCTTGCTCGCGGCTGAGAAGGCCTCTTCGGCGACCCGCGACAGCGAGATTGCCGATGCCAAGACCGAGCTTGCCAAGCTCGCTAAGCAGGTGAGCTCGCTGGAGAAGGAAGTGCAGCAGTCGCGCAAGAAGAACGAAGCGCTGCGCCACGAGCTCGAGAACTCAAACGTCGAGGTGTCGCTGTCGGCGCTGCTGTCGTCGTACTACGACGAAGGCGTTGTGCTTGCTGGTACGACCGTGGAGCTGCTCCGCGAGCAGGCGGACCAGAGCTCTGGTAGCATCAACCAGGTGCTGAAGACCCTGGACTCGACCACGCAGACGATCAAGAGCACGACTGAGAAGCTGTACGCCGAGAACTTGGCTGCTACGGTCGACCCGATCCTCTCGAACGTCCGGGAGGCTGCGGACCCGCACGTGCAGAAGATCTTGCCGATCGTGCAGGAAGAGGTCGCGAAGGCCAAGGCTAAGGCCATCGATTTCTCGCACGAAGGTCTGCGTCGCGCCAAGTCAGCCCGCGAAGAAGCCATTGTGCTGCTGCAGCAGAACGAGAACGTGGCGCCGTACTCGCAGAAGATCATCGATGCCGTGCTGATTGCCGTGGCCGTGCCTCTGCTGCTGGTGCAGATCCGCCTCGTGCTGCGCATCGTGTTCTGGGTCATCTCCACGATCTTCTACGTGCTGACGCTCGGCTACTGCTGCGGCGCCTGCGCCAAGAAGCGCTCGAAGCTCAACCGCAACATCTCGCGCAGCATCGCGACCTCGTCGTCCAAGAAGCCGGCCACGCCTGCCGCACCTGCCGCCTCCACCGCCAGCAAGAAGAACAAGAAGAAGAACTAGTAAATCTGTGACATGTGACGGCGGCGACCCCTTGCTTCAAGTTTGTAGCAGCAGTACCGTATTAGCGTATGTATTGCTCGAAAGCCCCAAGGAAGGGCGTTCTGGGACTGGAAAACTAATAAGTAGTTTCTGTTTGTTGCCTTTTGGACTTGTGCACTCGCAGTACCGTATTTTCATAAAGACAGGTGGCCAAAGGTCAAGTCCGAATAAATAGGAGCAAGACGTATTAACTGAGTCGGTACAAAACTGTACACTGGTGTACCACCTCTGGAGTCGTTTGGGGTCAGATCCAGACTCGTGGAAGAAACTCTCATGGTGGAAGGGGCACGTGTATGCGCTCGCAGGGCCAAGGCCAAGCCGCGCAGTAAGCACTCGAGGTCGTCCAAGAAAGCGAAGGCCGTCGTGGTGGCTTTCGGGCCCTTCCAGTCACCGGAGGAGGCGAGTTCCGTGGCCTTGGGGCTTACGATGGATGTGCATTTCATTCGCAGGGAGATCAAGAGGCTCGAGATTGCTCGGGATCTGCTGCAAATGCGCAGCGTTCACCACCGACGCGATGCATCGGGCTCTCTGATGCTCAAGGTCAAGGCGTACTTCGAGACGTTTCGCCACGGCTGGGGCACCAACGCAGATAACGTCAGGACGCCACGCACGGCGTTTGTGCAGCTGGATTTTCTGGGCTCCATGATGGACGAAGACGTGTGGATCGGCAACCACCTCTTTGGTGTCAAGCACTTGGCTCAACAGCACGAGATCTACTCGCTCTTCTTTCGGATCATCGACTTTCGCCTGCAGGGATTTGAGATCGCCGACACAGAGGAGTCCGTGGTGATCAAGTGCTCGTGCGTGCTCCGCTTCCAAGTCATACCTGCCACCATCTCAGGGGTCTTCCCACACATTCTGGAGCACGACAGTCTACGCCACAGATTGATCGGGCGTCAGATCGAGGCCCCAGCTACGCTGACGTTCTTCTTTAACCACGAAAGTGTCGTCACGAGGCTAGAGGCCGAGCTGGATATGGTCGGCGCGTTCATGCCGCTACTCAATAATCCGTTGGATGTGGCTTTGCTGCTAAATGACGCTCTCATCTACGAGAACTGCTTGCTGGGGCTTCAAATCGACGACGACCAACCAACCACAGATATGAAGAGCGATCCAGCGATCAACCGAGTTTGCTCGCATGGAATGCGATTGGCCCACATTCTCCATTGATCGCGTGCTTCTCAGTGGTGAAACTCGGTGACTTGTCCTCGATGCATTAAGTTGAACCGCAACAGCCTTGAGCGTAGCAACTCCAATTTGAATAGATCATCTCCCTTGGGTCAACCGCAGTTGCCTATGCGAGTCGAGTTTCAGTATTCCGATTGGCCTTGATGGTAAATATACGTCAGACGCAACTGGTGGTGTTTAAATCCGCTTGGCTGCTGCCTTGACTGTCCTCGTGGCCTGTGGCGTTTGCAGGTCCAGCGTCGAGTTGAGGACCGAGCATGTAGTTCTCATAGATGAGAGCGTTTCCCAGCAGGATGGACAACTCCAGTGGGTCATTCAAGAGCGCGATGAACGCAGCCACAAGGTCCAACTCAGCCCCGTACCTGGCTCGACATGGCGACCGATCAAACGTCGGTGTAGAATCTCGTTCGTGGAAATGTACGGGGAGATCCCCACGATTGTAGCAGGCAGGACCTGGAAGTGAACGGCAGATAAACACTTGCTGATCACAGAGTCTTCCGAGGCAATAACAATGCTGGGCGCGTTCATGCGCAGGTCGATGATTCGTAGAAAGGTCGAGTAGATCTCCATCTGCTGCGCCATGTTCTTGACGCCTCGGAGGCCGTTACCAATCCACACGCTCTCTTCCATGGTGCAGCTCAGGAAATCGTACTGCTTGAGAGCCGAGCATGGATTGTCATCATTGACTGCCCAACCCGAGCGGAATACGTCGTAATACGCCTTGATCTTGAGCATTAACGACTGTGTGGAGTCGCGAATGGCGCGCTGTTGCAGCAAATCGCGTTCCATCAGTAGCTTCTGGATCTCCCTCCCTGCGGATGATGTGCACATCCAGAGTCCGGCTCAAGGCCACAGAGTTCGTATTTCGAGCGGATTGAACTGCCTCGACCGCCACAGCTTTCTTGGGGGTGCTTGGGCGTTTGCTGCGCGTCACCGGCACCTCCGATCGCTGCGGGGGCATCGTGAACTCATGTATCAAGTTGCCCATCCCCCTTCCATTTATCAAACGTCAACCGGTATCTACTGCTCCAGTACATGAGTTTACACGTCATTTCCCGACAGGATTCTGCCTTGAAGCACGGATTCAATGTGCATATCCCTCTATGCTATCAGCACAATATCCTCCTCATCCTCCTCTCCCACTGCAAAGGAGGAATATCCACTCAGCAGTGGGGATTTGCACAGCAGTTGTCTCGGGCCTGGTGTCTCTGTTACTGCTGATGCAAACGTGGGTCGTTTTTGTATTACGCGCACCAGTCGCACCAGCTCATGCAGTATTGCCCACGTCACCTATCGATTCTTGTGGACAAGCGTTATGGACTCTTTGCTTCCGCATCAACATTGATTCACGGTAAGAGAGCTGCATCGGAATCTCACATTTCCTGTTAACGTTAATGTGATTTTGGATATCTACCGATGCAGCACGGTAAATACCGGTATACATATTCCATCAAAGCGGCGAAAGCGGACGTAGCATTCTGTTGGAGAGACGCGTTCCATGGACCAGAAGGCGGGCGACGCGCTTCCCGAGACCACGCTGGCACGGCAGCTAATTCGTCCTCAGCTGCCAGTGGCTCCTTGGGGCAAGACAAGCGCAAGGCCCAGCGCTAGAGCGCGTGACAAACGCCCCAGATCATCCAGGAGGCCAACCAAAGGAGCCGCTGGCGCTGGGCCGTTTCAGTCCATTCTCAAGGAGCGATCCGTGGCCTTCAATCTCACGCTGGACGTGCAGAACATTCGGCAAGAGATCCAGAGCCTCATGATGGCCCGTGATCTGCTGAACACACGCATCGTGCGCCACCGCCGTGAGCCCACGGGCTCGCTCCTGCTCAAGATCAAGGCCTACTTCGAGGTCTTCCGCAGGGGCTGGGCCATCAGCGATGGTCGGCGCAAGTTCCCGCGCTCAGCCGCCGATCAACTGGCATTCTTGAGCAACATCGTGCACGAACACGTGTGGATCGGCAACAACCTCTACGGCGTCAGGAACCTGGCGCATCAAATGGAGATCTACTCGACGTTCATGCGGATCATCGAAATCCGCATGTTCGCGCACCATATCGTGGACGTCGAAGACTCAGTCGTGATCAACACGTCGGGCGTCTTGTGCTTCCAAGTGATCCGCTCCACCATCATGGAGATATTCCCGCACGTCCTGGGCCACGAAAGCCTCGTGAACCGCCTGATCGGCCAGGAGATCAGCGCGCCTATCAATACAACCTTTTACTTCGATGCGCAGGGCACGATCACCCGATACGAGGTGGAGCTGGATCTCGTGGGCGCGTTTAGAGCGATTCTAAAGAACCCAGGTGAGCTGGCTGCGCTGCTGGGACAAGCTTTGATATACGAGAACAGCATGTTTGGGCTGCATCTGCTGGACGAGCCTGCGGTGACCAATCCACCAGATAATGTTGGCCAAGATCTGCAGCGAGGAGCTGATGGGACCTGCACCTGACATGCGGCTGGCGTACATCCACTCAGATTCACAGTAATACACGTGTTGATCAATCAGCCCTCTTGCGTGTTATTCGTGCTGCGGCATTTTCATAGAAACAACCGCCTGGCCCTATTACGAAAGCGGACATTTTATTTCAGATAACCTGGACAGCTCCATTGGGAATGCTGCTGCTGATGCGTGTAACAGGTCGTGAATGGACAAAGACAGACAAAGGGGAACACCACCTTTCACATCAATATGGAATGGATTTCAAAGCGGGGTTAGCTCATGCAGGAGCCTGTCAATTGGAACGGTTGTGGTGGACGCACAGCTTGGAACTCACTGCAGAATGTGGGCGATTCGCATTCCTGGAGAAGAACTACTCTGCGCATCAGGAGAATCGTGCTGGTGGTACGGTGCGTGATGGCTACTTGGGCCGTCGGATCGATCGTCCGATGCAGATTCGGTCTCTGAATGCAGACCGAACATGCTGTTTTCATACATCAGAGCGTCGCCAAGCAAGACCGCCACGTCTACCGGATCGTTGAGTAGCGACATGAGCACAGCGACCATATCCAGCTCGGTCTCGAACCTGGTGACTGCGCCCTTGGCATCGAAGAAGTACGTGTGCGTAATGGGAGCGTCAACCTGGCGCCCAATGAGCCGTCGCACCAGATCTTCATGACCCAAAATGTGCGGAAAGATCTCCATGATGGTGGCGCGCACGATTTGGAGCCGCAGCACGGCTGAGGACTTGATCACAACCGAGTCTTCGGTGTCGACTATGTCGTAGGAGTGCATTCGCAGCTCGATGATGCGGAAGAACGTCGAGTAGATCTCATGCTGCTGGGTCATGATTTGGACGCCGTAGAGGCCGTTGCCAACCCAGACGTCTTGATCGAAGAGGTACCGGATGAACTCGCGCTGTTCTGGTGCTGTGCGTGAGAACCGTCGTCTTCCGTCGTTGATCGCCCAGCCCAAGCGAAAGGTTTCGTAGTACGCCTTGACCTTGAGCATCAGCGAGCCGGAGGGCTCATGTCGCTGGCGAACGATCCGTGTGTTGAGCAGATCACGCGCCATCATGAGGTTCTGGATCTCCTGCTGCATGTTCTGCACATCCAACTGCAGATTGAACGCGACGGACCGCTCCTTGAGTATGGACCGGAAGGACCCACCAGAGGAGGCGCCTTTGGCTTTCTTCGGAGCACTTGGGCGCGGAGAGCACGACCTCTTGGTGCTCCTAACACGCGCGTCTTCCCCACTGGCCCTAGGATCCTGGACCAGTACCATTCGTTGCTCATGGAGAGCTGCAGGCGCTGAGTGCTGCTGCATGGCGCTGGCTTGGCTTGTGTGTTACTTGGATGTTTCCGATTTCGCGCGAGTAACTCCCGTTTGCAATATTTAGGTACAGTAGATACTAGAAAATACCGGTACATACCGATGGCCCAGTTCCGCGATTTCGCATTCGGTAAGCTACGGAATAAGTTACAAAGTACTTTTCTTTCGCGAAATTTAAATTAATCAAGGATATATATTCCAACCTCATGCCTCTGTGGGATTCATGGGGCGCAGGACGCTGCGTCTCCTGATCACCACTAAAGCCCTGCGTGCCTTTCGTCGCATCTGGAGCCTCGCCTTCCAGGTGCAGGCCCAGCATGCATGCAGTTCTCATAGATTAAGGCTTGCCCCAGCAATACTGCTACGTCTTCTGGATCCTGCAACAGACTCGTGAACGCGCTGACCATTTCCAGATCCAGCTCGTACCTGGTGATCATGCCCTTGGCGTTAAGGTAGAACTTGTACGCGATGGGTGCATCCACCCGACGCCCAATAATCCGGTCGAGCAGATCGCTGTGTCTGAGAACATACGGGAAGATCTCCAAAATGGTCGCGCGAGCGATCTGGAACCGCAACACACCGAAGGACTTGATGACGGTCGAGTCTTCGGTGTCCACTATGTTATAGCCGTGCATGCGCAAGTCGAGAATCCGCATCTGCTTGACCATGTTCGATACACCGCTCATATTGTTGCCGATCCAGACGTTCTCGTCCATAACGTGGCTCAGGAAGCCACGCTGCTCATGCGCCGATCGCGAGAATTTGCGCCGCCCATCGTTGATCGCCCAGCCCTGGCGAAAGGCGTCATAGAACCCTCTGACCTTGAGCATCAGCGAGCCTGAACGCTCATGCCAATGCCGCACGATCCGCGTGAACAGCAGATCCCGCGCCACGACGAGACTCTGGATCTCCTGGCGAATGTTCTGCACGTCCAGCATGAGATTGGAAGCCATGGAGCGCTCCTTGAGAATAGACCGGAACTTCCCCGACTCTGCCTTGACCTTCTTTGGAGCGCCCTGACGCTTGGAGTGCACCTTGTTCGACCCATACACTGCATGCGCCTCAGCCATGGTTCCAGACAGCTGCTCACAGCTCAAGCGCTGCTAGTGAGGGCCCTTGGAGGCCGGTCTTTGCTGCATGCTTGCTTGACAGGCATTCGCCGGTAGTTTTCCCTTACCGCAGCTCGAACCGGTATAATATCGGTTTTCTGGTCAGCGTGCACCAGTTCGCACAAACTTCAACCAACGAGCCGATTGGTCGTTTCGACGCTCGCTCACTCAACTGCCGCTGTCACTTCGCTGCACATTTGCGCATTCAAACGATCCCATGAGACGCACGAGCTTCCAAGTTGAAAGCACTACCCGAGTTTTGATTGGTGGTAATCTGACTCCTTGAAACATTATACGATGCTGACATATTATGTTTAGAGAGCTTTTTCTGAACCCAAAACGCAAAGTTTCGATGGAATAATTACAGTGGATCCGATTACGGTGCGAAACCTCCCCACGCAATCAAAGGAGAAGGCACGCCTCTCGTCACACCACGTTGCTGCTGCAGTCCCTCGACTCAGCGCCATAGGACAATAGAGAGAGATGCCTAAGTCTGTACTGCTGTGTCTTGAGGCTTCGACTGACACGCATCATCAGCGGACGGGGGTTGGGTGTGTTTACAGTGGTATCCCCTACTCCCAATCTCCAAGCGCCACCCAATGTATTTGAAACGCACCAAATTCAAACTCATAAGCGCGCGTTACGTGCGTGCCACCCGCAAGAGACGCTGGTCACCCCAAAATGAACGCCAGGCTCATCTCCGGCGACGATTGGCGTCCGCTGTCGTTGGTTTCAGGCTCTGGCGACGGGTCCTGGGGCACTTGCGCTGGGTTCATGAGCTCAGGCATCGATTTCAAGGCAGAGCTGGTCGTCCCAACAGCGAAGTCTGGGATCGTTTGCTCTTCGACAAAGTACGACGCTTCTCTTCCAACTTCCTCGAACTCCAGGGGCTCAAAGGCTGCTGGCTGGACGTCGTCTTCGTCCATCACGCCCAGCAAGAAGTTGTCTGCGATCAGTGCGCGGCCCAGCAGCAGATCCACATCAGCCGGGTCCTGCAGCAGGTCCATGAAGGAGCTCATAAAGTCCGAGTCGACCTCGTACTTGCAGATCTTGTCGCGCGCGTTGAAGTAGAACGTGATGGTCGTGCCCTGCTCGATCTCCTGGCCCACGAGCTTCGAGAGGATGCGGTCGTTCCCAATCACATGCGGGAAGATGCCGAGAATGGTCTCCGGAATGATCTGGAACCGCATGCGGGCAGTTGTTTTGATGGTCACGGAATCCTCGCTCGCGATGACGTCGGCGTGAGTTACGAACAGTGCGAGGCAGCGCATGATCTGGGCGTAAATCTGGAGCTGGTCCCCCATGCTCTGCACGCCCATCATCCCGTTGCCAATGTCGACTTCGTCGTCAGCGACGTCCAGCAGGAATGTGCGCTGCTGCTGCTCCGAGACGCCAAAGCTGCGCGCGGGGTCCGGAACGACGTACCCCTGGCTGAATACCTGGAAGTACATCTCGACCTTCTTCATGAGCGAGCCCACGGGGTCATGACGCCGGTGCACAGCGCGGGCTTGGAGCAGCTCCCTCGCGATGATCAGGTCCTGGATCTCCTGGCGAATCTTCTGGATGTCCAGCGTCAGGTTAAAGGCTACCGACCGCTCCTTGGCCACCGACTGGAATCTCCCCCAGCCTCTGCTCGCGCCGGAGCGCCGTCGCTGCTTTTGGACAAAGCCTGCTAGCGCATCGAGCGAAGCGCCGGGCGTGTTGTGCATTTTGCGCATGCGGCGCTTCTTGGCCGGCGCCTTGGCGTCCACTGGCGCAGCTTCTTCCTGCTGGCCGACGGCACTGGAACTCAGTAGCGAGGTCACTGGCAGCATGGCAATCCGATTGTGAGCGAGTTCGCTGTGGCGTGCGCGTGTGGCGTCCATCTCCTCTTCCTTCCACGCTGCTCTGCGTTGGGTTGTGTGGGCAAACAAACATAAGCGAATATTATTAGCGTACCTACTTGTAGGTGCGTGCGAACTTATTACCTTCCACAGCGCGTACTGTACACACAACGTACTTGAAGTGCGTGCGAGCCGTTGGAAGCTTAGGCTGAGCGACAGTGGCGGACAGTATCCTCTATACTGTAGATTGGTTGGATTCGACGCCTGCGTGAGCAGGTTCAAGTGGGTTCTGGACGCTCGCGCTCGCAGTGAACGGGACTTCGTCGGCTCCAGCGCCTCGAACAGCTTGCAGACTGCGCTAAGTTTGCTCCGTTCAATAGTAAACTTATCCCAATATGAAATCCATACTCATGCGTCCTGCAGTGTCCTCGTTCGCAGTGGGCTCTGCCAGCGGCTCCACGGCACTAGCAGTAGCTCCATCGCGGTCGCTTTTCCCTTGAGTTCTCGCTCGGGTTTCTGGATCAGCAGCGAGGTCATCTGGCGCGTCTTCAGCTGATTCTTCCATGACGCCAAACATGCAGTTGTCTGCGATGAGCGCTCTCCCAAGCAGCACTGCCACATCCGCCGGGTCCTTCAGTACCGCCATGAAGGTGCTCACAAAGTCCATATCCACTTCATACTTGTCCATCTTGCTCTCGGCATTGAAGTAAAACGTGATCGTGCATGGGGTCTCGACCACTTGCCCGACCAGTCGTGCCATGATGCGCTCATTGCTAGCCACGTGCGGGAAAATGCCGAGGATCGTCTGGGGCTTGATCTCAAACTGCATGCGTCCTCGCGTGGCAATCACCACCGATTCGTCGGCCACTGTGATCTTCAGCTGGTCCAAGCTCAGCTTCAGGAACCGCAGGAAGATCGAGTAGATCTTGATCTGCTCGGCCATGTTCTCGGCGCCCACGAGGCCGTTTCCTAGCTCGATATCATCGTCCACCACATCGCGCAGGAACACGCGCTGCTGCCACTCGGCCATGGCAAAGCGTCTCGTCGCATCAGGCACCACGTATCCCTGTTGGAAGACCTGGTAGTGAGTCCTGACGACCTGGGCCAGCGACCCCGCCGGGTCATGCCGCTGCATCACAGCGCGAGAGCGCAGGAGCTCCCGCGCCACCAGCATGTCTTCGATCTCCTGGCGGATGTTCTGCACGTCCAGCGTCAGATTGAAGGCCACCGATCGCTCCTTGACCACGGACTTGAACGGGCCCCAGCCACGGCGGGCTCGCCGCGCCGGTTTCTTGATCAGGCCTTGCTCCGCCAGCCGGTCCATGGACACACCACTGTTCGTGTAGCGCTTGCGCGGCTTGGTCTCCGGATTCTCCGTCATGTCTGCTGCTTCTGCTGGCGTCCGCACTGGCGCCGCCGCCGCCACCGCTTCTGGTGGCGCCGTCACTCGCGCCCTGCTGCTCCCATGAGTCGCCATGGTCCAAGCGACTTGGTGAATGAATCGGCGAAGTGTGGGACAAATGGTTCCAGTTAGCTCGATTTCTATAGGTTTCAGCCAATCAACGACCGCCTTTGGTAAATGTGGTCAGCACCGTGGTATTTTATGCGGTAAAAGATTTCTCCCAGCGTTTTTATATCCAATTCCCATTCGCAGTTTTGTGACTAAGAGCGTCCAAAAAACATTGTTTCGTAAGCAACCTGCTTATGTTGCGGTTGTTCGTATCTTTGCGGCCCAAAAGCTGTTTTTAGCAACTGCCGCCAAGAGCCGCAGCGAGAGAGCGATCATGAGCGTGCGCAAGCTCAAGTCGCGCGGCATCGGGCGGCTGGAGCTGCTCGCATGGCTCAACGAGTTCCTGGAGACAGACTACACCAAGGTCGGCCGGCATGCCTGTCGACTTGGCTGTTCGCTGCCCGTCTCTTACCACTTGATTGAACTCAGATTGAGTATCTGGCGGATGGGATCGCCTACTGCCAGATCTTTGACGCGCTGTACCCAGGCAAGTTCAGTTTGCAGCAGGTGAACTTCCAGGCCAAGACTGAGATGGAGTACGAGCGCAACTTCCAGATCCTCACGCGGGCACTGCACGCCTGCGACGTCCGCAAGGTGGGACGACCAGCATCCGGTTGATACGGGACCAGCCAGATCTGACGCTTGTGCAATGGACAGGACGTGCCCGTCCGAAAGCTTGTGAGCGGGGTCTTCCAGGAGCATCTGGAATTTCTGCATTGGGTCCACGACCATGTGCATCGAACATACCCGGATGCCGTCCGGTCGTATCATGGATTGGATCGGAGACGACAAGTGCTCGGGGATGCGCAAAGGAAAACGACGGGGAACGGGAATCTCATGCCGGGCTATTCGGTGAGCTATTCGCTATGTCGCGACCAATAGTCAGATGAGCAATCCATCTCTGAGACCAATTGACTGTCGTGCAGAATTCCATGAAGCTCCAGAACCACTCGTACCTCGAGCCATTTCCAGACCCCGTGCACTACAGCGACTCGCTCGTCCCGTCAGAAGCTGCGAACTCAGAGCTGGTCGTAGCAGAAATCGCCTTCGATCCTTCGCTCGAATTCGTACGGTAGGAATGGCCGCTCAAACACCGAAGATACGACCGCCAAGATTTGATCATGCGCCTCGCTTCACTATTAGATCCTCGTACGAAAGCACGATGCAACTGAGGCAGGCCCTTGACCAAGTGGAATCGATCGTGAATCAACTGAAAGAGCAGGAAGCAACCAAAGCCAGCAAACCGATCGAGTCGAGACTGAAGCAAAAAGCCAAGCAACCGATGAACACAAAGAAACCGCCCAGTGCAAAAGCGAGTGCAGTGCCAGCTGATGTCACGAAGCTTTCGCAGCCAATGAATGACCTGGTTTGTAATCATTTCAGAGCCCTCAATGTCTCGGACCAGCAACTGACGTCTCCTGCTTAGATCAGTCTCTTGGAAGCAGAGCTTCGTGGCCGCATGCAGGATCTGGTGCGCTAGTTCTCGATGTCTGTCCATTTCTTGTATCACACAAGCCTCATTGTGTTTGCTTGTTCCGGTTGGTAGACCTCACTGGAGACCGCAATCTCTTTTCTCGCGGCCGAACGTTGAAGTTCGGTACCACGTCACAGATTCAATCCAGGAGCCGACCTATTACCTCGATTTAGTGACACTCTACACTAATGACACCCTTGCGATACAAACAGCGTCGGTTTCAGTACCGTGACCCCTCTCTTGGGCGACAGCTCGCGGCGGCCGACCCGGGAAGAACACGAAGGAACATGGAAGAAGGACTTGGAAGGATCCATGGCTCCGGCGGCCGACTTTGTCCGCAGATCGGTCGTCTCTTGCCTCTGCCGAACGCCGTGAGAGCCTACTTGTTCGCTGCTTCATCATGCCCAAGCGCAAGGCCGAGTCCTGGCCTGCCAGCATCCACCAAGACGACGACGTGCTCAGTCTGGATGAGGACGGCCGCTTCGTGCTCTGCCGCGTGTGCCATGTGCACTACGCCGTGCACGGCGGCAAGAAGCCCAAGCCTGTGATCATGAACTCCAGCTTCCGCACACGCGCCTGGGAGGTGCACAAGGAGCGCACCAACTCGCATCGTATGCAGCGCTCGGCGCTGCTGCATGACCCTGTTGCGGCCGCAGCGGTGGTCGCCAGCAGTGCTGGTACGGCCAGTCTGGCGCCACTGCTGTCGCCCATCGTGGATGGAAACCATACCACGCCCCCGTCTTCAATCCAGCGACCTGCGGTACCGCCACCGCCGTCGGCCGATCTTTCTTCAGCTGTACCGCCTACAAATGCTCAAGAGCTCTCGAGTCGCTCGTCGCCATCGTCGTCCGCTGTTGGCAATGCTGGCCGCGCAACGCCCGCGATGGAGCCCAACACTCGCCCGATATCTCCGCAGCAGACGTCGACCGGGCCAAGCCGGTATATTGATATGCGCTCGTCTATGACGTCTTCGACCGGCGCCCACTCGTGCATGGACCACCGTTCATCCACAAGCAGCGGTCAGCGGAGCGCCAGCCGGTCGTCGGATGCGCTCAGCGCCGCCGAATCGAAGAAAAACCGAAGCGAGCAGGTCGGTCGTGTCGATATCTACTCCGATGAACTCGAACAAGCTGATCTAACTGACGCATTTGCTCGTTGTGATCAGAATGACCATCGTATTCGTCGCTTGCCTGCTCCCGACGCTTCCTCCTCCTCTGCATCTCGCTCAGCAGTGAATCCGCTGCGCACTGAACGGCGGACTGGCTCCGTCACCAGTCGAGACGCTGGCCCAGCGACGCAAACCCAGGATCTCGCTGGCAACAACGAGCGAGTCGCCCAGACGCTCAAGATTCTGGACGACGAGTACAACGCCAACGCATTTATCCGCAGAAGTATGTCTGCTGCGCCAGAGACCGACAGCCGACAGTACTGGAAAAACCTGCGAAGCGTCTACTCCAAGTCGTCGTCCAAGAAGCAGAGACGCTCGCACCGCAGCAGCGATGGCGTCACCACATCGTCAACGCCAGATGACTCAGGTGAGCGACTTTTGCGTCGGCCAGTGAACCACGTCACTGGATTCTGACTCTTGATTCCCTTCTTAATCACAGGCTCCAGCCAGAACTCGACCACTCGGCCTCGCCCACCACCATGCGCAGATGTATGCCGCCACCATGAGCTCGCCAATTCCATCGCGCGGTTCACAGCGCAACTAGCCAAGCATTTTACCGAGCGTGAGAACTCCACCGGCAATTCTCGCGCTATCCGCGAAGTCACGCAAGTGCTGCGTGATATGCGAGCAGATAACCAGCAGGCGTTCTCGCGGCTGATCCTTCTGCAGGAGCAGTCGCTGGACGTCCTGGAGTCCATCCTGCGGCACTCGGATGACGCGTGATAGTGGTTGCTTTTCGCAATATTTGTTAGGTGAACTCAAAATATCGCAATGTGAATACTGTACCACTATTGTTTTTTCTGAGAATGTTGTGCTTTTTTCACCGGTATATCGGTATTTCACCAAATGCTGGACGGCCATGTCGCCGACGACGTGCTAGCCAAGCTGCTGGTGCTGGATGCCGACGTAGCGCTGCGCTCGCGGCTGATGCAGCGCAAGTGCGAGGAGCTGGAGAGGATACTGAGATCGCTCGCTCGTCTCCGTGCACAAAGAACCAGCGTCCGAGAGAAGGAGGTCGAGCAACAGGACGCGGAGCTGGGGCAGGTGCACGAAACCATCGACCAGGTCATCAACCGCGCTCGCAGGATCCGGATCGAAATGGCTCGACTGAAAGAGAAGGAAGAAGTGGACGACGACGACACTGAGGAGAAAGATGAGGCTGAAACTGGCGAGTCCACACCTCGCAGTCTGCAGGAGATTTTGGCCATGGCGCAAACGATTCGAGGAGTCCCGCCAACCTCCAAGGCGGCCATAGCCGCCACAACTCCTGCTGCTCCTGTAGCTTCTGCTGCTTCAGACCCAGAGCCACGTCTCATTTCAGTGGATTACCCTCGCAAGTGGAAGACCTTGATAGACCAATACGAGGAGATGCAAGCCAGGAATCAAGAGGAATCGTTCCGCTTCCAGTTCTGCCGCAAACTGAGCGAGCACGTGTCCATGAAGACGATCCCTGGTCCAGATCATGGCAACGACAAGTCGCTGCCGCCTGCTGCCCGGGTTCAAGTGTCCTTCTCCAAGCAAGTAGCTCGACTGGCACAAGCGTACAGGCTCTTGAGTGCATATGTGGGCAGCAATCTCAGCATGGAGTCCGAAACTTGTCAAAAGGCAATTACGACCCCGTCAATGTCAACGGTTGTCCCCACCTACCAACGTCTGCAGCATGTGAGGAGTGCCGCCATTTGATTCGTGGGTGATTGCGTGGCTGGTAAATTATTCACGGATAGTGCGTGATCTTGTGCATAGGCCAAGAATCTGCAGCGAATTCTCGAGTCAGAAACCAATGATTTGGCCCAGCGCATGCCAGCTCGTCCTACATTATCTCCGGTAAGAGAAAAAGTCTTTGTGGTGGCGATATGTTAGATGCTCTCAGTATTCACCTGCGCTACCGCAGGAGGCTTGCTTGCTTCGAGATCAGACCATACGGCGAATATGTAGAAAGCAAGGTCATGCCAGTCCTTCTAAACCGACGGCAGTAGATAACAGAGACCTTCTCGTCGCAAGCAACCACTCCATGCTTCATGAGCATGAAGAGCTGCTGCGCAAGCTTCAGGCGGCTTGGGACGTCTTGGATGAAAACGCTCACTCTCCCTCGGCTACCAATGCATTTAGCAATACAATCAGCGAATCCGTGCTGACTGCAATGTCCGGACTCATCCTACGAGCTTTCCAAATGCAGTTCTGTGAAGGAGAGACTCGTGAGATTAGACCAAGCCAGATTAAGGACATGATGTTTCTCGTGCGTCTCGTTGATTCGATATCCAAATCAAACGGCAGAACATACCGGAGCGTGATCTCAATGCGCTCACCAAGTTAACAATCAACCGATAAATAAATCACCCAGCACAAAGCTCCCATACTACTGTAGTGCGTTCACTGGCATTTCATCATAGCGTGGTCAAATGGATCCCACAAGCATTAGTATTCTAGGAAGAGTGGTGCTCATACCGTTTCGAGACTACGTCAGTCATCTATCCTTGCAGGCACTGTGTCAATGTGAACGCATAGACGCATGTAGCAGTGCGTACCATGCCAATTTAATGACGTCTTCCGCGACTTCGGCTACGACTGCGGCTGGAACTAGGTGAGCGTCGGCTTCGTCGTCGACTGCTGCGATGGTCACGGTCACGTTCATGGTCACGTTTTCGATCTCTAGTACGCTCTCGACTGCGTTCACGTCGACGGCCTCGCGATCGATCCCGTCTATCATCCCGTCTACATAGAAAATAAAGCATTTGAGTCAGCACACCGTACAATTGCCATCAGTGATAGAAGCATACCTTGGTCTTGAACGTGACCGCGATGGAGTTCGAGAGCGACGGCGACGTCTCTCCGACGACTCTTTCTTCGCGCGGTCAGTAGCACTCTCCTGGCTTGTCGCAGGATCCTTGTTGTCGCTGCCATTAAGAGCGCGTCGACGTTCACGTCGCATCTCCGCGATCTCTTCAATCTTCTTCCGGATCTGCAGATAGCCCAGATGCAGCTTGCCTCCAAAGTGATCTGCCAAGCGCCGATCACTGTCGAAAATGCTCAGGAAGGCACCACAGACGTCGCAGACGCGCAATTTCTGGTTCACATTCGTGCTCGCGAGAGGATTCCCAGACAGTACGTCGGCGGCGGGCTTCCCAGGTTCAGTGGTGGTGCCTGCCGACTCCGCTGCTCCGGCAGCATTTGTTGGGTCTCCGCTGGCTTCTGACTTGATAGACTTGATCATAGCGGCTGTCTGCGCTGCTGCCTTCTTTTGCTTGAGCTCTTCGACTTTCTCCATAAGCTCCATGGAGAGATCCACTTCGCCTTCATTCCCTGGAGCGCATTACAATAACGTTGAGAGTCTACACATAGTATATACCCTTCATCCACTCCACGAACCTGCTTCTTCGGCCTTGAGCATCGTTTCCTGAATCTCGGCCGTGATCTCGAGCACTTCCTTGCAGTTGTCCACGTCCATAAGCGACGGCGCCTTGGCGCCCTCCTGCTCCTCCAAGCGTCGCTGCGCTCGCGATATCTTCTTCTCCACGTCCGAGATAAACTTGATCAGGTCACGCTCCAGCTCCTGCTCGTAGCCCAGATCCCGGCTCTTGCGGTCCTGCTCGTAAGCGTCGCGCAGCTTGGGCAGATGCAGCTTGGCGCACTCGTTCATGTCCATCTTGGTGTTCTGGAAGAGATCGTGCGGACACAGACCGCACAGGAACTTCTTGCACACGCGCTGGTCTCTGTAGTCCGTGACCTCCTCGTTCGGCTTGTCGCCGTCGCGGTTGCGGCCCATGAGCTCGTCCAACAGCGCACGTTGGGCATCCATGCTTTCCCTTCAAATGTGCCGCTTTGGGTCAGCTGCACCTTGGAACCGAGGTTTTTCCAAATGGTACCGATCTTACGGGTACACGGTACCATCGACGCCGATTGTACCATAAATGTACCATCGGAGCTGTAAAATCGAAGGCGGATCGGAACCTTCTCAGTGAATGTACCGTACGTTACACGTGGAACTGCTCATGAGGAGCTCATGATGCGGAAGAAGGCGAGTGAGTTGCATTTATGCAGCAACCAAGCGACAGCCCGTGTCAGATCGTAAGTTCGCAGCTCTCTATTGGTGGATGGATGCCACTCTCTTGAGTATTATGCGACAGCCACTCTGTGCTTCCAAAAGCACGTAAACTTTAGGCTGGCCGAACGTAAACAACGCCATGCGTACCAGGTCGTGAACTTCCATCACCGGCTAGTTTAAAACACCTTATTCCACCCTGAGCTCACTTTTACTATGACGCCATAATGTATTAAACAAGTACCGTCATTTTGCGTCCGACTGGGCGTCCGACGCCCAACCCAGCCCGCGTAACCCGCACACACTCGCACATTTGCCCCTTGCGAACAGCTCGGCAATATGGTCTGGGTCCACGCAGGCGACGACGGCGCGGTGGCCGTGGCAGCTCCGATGGCCACTGAGTCGCCCAAGGACGAGCGTGAGACGGTGGCCAAGTCCCCGCGCATGCGCGCCATGCGCTGGCAGCTCACGCCCGCGGCCGTGGTCAGCGACACGAGCAGCTGGCTGATCCCGCAGTTTAACGAGTGGGGCGAAGTCCTGTTAACGTTCGCCAGCATGCAGCCCACCTGCCGGTCGTGTATGACCGGAAGACGCCTCAGCTGTACGCGCGATCACGTTCACAGGCCCAAACGACGCAGCCACGCCATGTTCATGATCGCCGCTCTCAGTATGATCGTCGCACAGTGGATCTGGTCGCGTCCGTTGCCGCACCGCGTACACCAGTGCGTGGGCGGAATCCTGTTGGCCTCCACGGCCGGCACAGGCTACTTCCTACTGTGCTATTTATTATATGCGCTGCCCAAGACATCCGATATCGGACAAGTGCTGCTTGATCGCGCAAATCCGTTCTCGTGGGAACAAGACAAGATCCGATTCTTCCTCGAGGTCTGCTCCTGGGTTGCGGCCGTCTGGTACTCATACGCGACCTTCCACAGCGAATACCTCACCATCATCAGCGGCCCCGTCGTCGCCATCGCGCTGGCCTTGCTCAGCGACTTCTTTGCGGCCTACGTCCGCGTTCTCCACACCCGAGTGAACAAGCGCTCACCCAAAGGCGCCGTCTGGATCAAGGTGGTTTTGTCGTACGCTTGCATGGGCTACATTATTTCTGGCAGTGTCAGCGTGCTGCGCGGCTTTCTGTATGGCGAAAAGAATGACTTCCAGACCATCGATGACCTGGCATTCAATTACCTTTTGATCACAATGGTGGGCGTCTCGCTCGTGATTGCCAGTGAACTGCTTCTACTCTATGAGCCCACGCGTATCGCTGGGATCATTCTGCAGAACCGCATCGCTCAAGGACGAAAGAACTGGGACGAGCACATGTGGCGCTCCATGATGGAGATCGCCGTGACCTTTGGCACAACTGTCGTGGTCTTTCGTGCTTCCCAAGATATTCTCGCGTCCCTTCAACTGGGAACGTGTTGCGGCGTGTTCCTGATTCTGGCTGGTGAGTTCATTTCCTCCACGCACTCGGTCTTCACGACGCACCAAGACAAGATCCCGGACGATCACTGGATCAAGCTCATTCCACTGGTTGGCATTGCTTGCTACTTCTGCTTTCGCGTGGGCTCTGCTGCAATTAATCTTCCAGCAGACGTGTCTCTTGTGCCTGCTTCGATTATTCTTGTGGCTACAATCATGCTCACTATCTTGGCTATCACTGGTTGGCGTCTCCCAATTTCCAAAATGGTGCGCTTGTCCCAACAATGGGCAGGTTTTGTCTGTTTTGCTACCATCACGCTTATCGCGTTGAAGGTTTGTCATGGAGTGCCCGCGATCATATTCTCTTCTGGATTATCATGCTTTTGTGTCAATCTTTCTCGCGAATGCTGGAATGATATCCAAGCAGCTGAAGATCGGAAAGCTCGCGGCCGGAGAAGCTCTGGTGCATCAAGTCCTCGATCGAGAGCATCAAGTGCTGGATTTGAAACGTCCGGTCGAATTGAGGTGTGGTCCCGTAGAATTTTGGGCATTGTAAAGAAGAAATACGCTCACCTCTACAGTCGAATCAAGTGGACATTCATCTATATGGTGATCCTAGCATCACTCGATCTGAGCTCGACGCTACTGTCTGTCGCACTATACAACGTACGCGACGTGTCACTGTCTCAGTTGTCTGCTGGAAACGTTGTTGTATCAACTGCAGTCGGCTACTTATCAAGTTCGATCCAGCAAGAACTTCATCCAGAGGTTTTAGTGCAAAGTGGTCTCCGACATTTCAAAAACAAATGGCTCTTGTTTCCACTGCACGCATTCGTGGAGACGACCATATTTTTTGGCGTGTTCGTTGGAACGTTAGCGACAAGATCGACAGTGTTTAGCTCCGTGACACTCGCTGCGCTTTCGGGGATTGTGGTGTCAGCTGGTGGACACTGGGTGTGCTCTCGTCTTCAGCTTACAGTCGGCACCCGTGTACGAGTTCGGCTAACTGCAACGTGCGCTTTGGTGTTTTGTTTGCTTCTGTTCACGTATGCCCCGTTGGTACTTCTATCGAATATCTACCATTACTTCGATAGTATCGAAGCCGCATTTTGCTTGGCGTCCTTATCCGGCATCGTGTTTCTCGCTTGCAGTGAACTCTTTTTACTATGGGAACCGACGCGCGAAATCGGTCGAATTTTGCAACAGAGAGTGACCCACGCAAAAGAAAATTGGTTGATGGAGCCCTTGCGATCCTTCCTGGAATTATTTACATGGGTAGCAGTTATCTATGGCTCGTTCGCCATTTACGACGATCTGTGGTTGGCATTGCAACTTGGAACCTTTTCTGGAATTGCTGTGACTCTTTCTGGAGAATATTTCAGAAGAAATAGATCCAAGCTGCTCCCATTAGGTGGCGGGTTGATTATCGCCAGTGATGCACCATCTGGAAAGAACATTGATGACCTTGCAGATGACGTGAACGATAGATCAAGAGCTCTTCCGGTGATGCTTCTTTTTGCGTACATTGGATCCGGTACATTTCAATGGATATTTGAAAATATTCGCAGCCTAGAAGTTATTGTTGCACTCGGTACAATCGCAGGAATTGCCTTTCTGTGTATTGCTGATCTCTTGGCACTTTTTAAGCCAACTCGATGGGCTGGTATTATCTTGCAAGACAGATTTATCAACATCCAGCACAATTGGAAAGTCTATCCAGTTCGTTCATTTGTCGAATTTGGATGCTTTCTTGGGGTGATTTATGGCAGCTATGCTATTTACCATGACCTTGTTGTTGCTGTTCATGTCGGTGCTTTGTCAGGCATGTTGGTCACCTTAATTGGCGAACAAGTTCGGAGTCATGCTCGCGTAACTCCTCCAATGAGTACGTATTTATCAATGCAATCCCTACATGTTATAATGATGCCTAACATTTGCTATGAACTTTTAGGTGAATCTGATTTGCAAAGTATCGAGAAGACTCGAGTTTTGCCTCTTCCCGTAATGGGTCTGCTGGGTCTCGTTGGTGCCGTGGCTTTCAACATTATTTACACGCATCTTCGAAGCATAGAGGTCGCATTTGTGCTCGCCACTACAAGTGGTGTTGCATTCGCTTTGCTTGGCGACATGTTTGTGATTTGGGCGCCAACCCGAAAGGTTGGATTGATTCTTCAAGAAAGAATTCTGTTCATCAAAGATAATTTTGCAGCGCATGCCAGTCGAACATGGATGGAACTGGCGTCGCTAACTCTTGCGTTGCACGCATCATATGCATTCTTTTGGCCTGGCGATCTCCTGGTTGCCATCCAGTTTGGCACATTCAGTGGAATTATGACATGTGTTTGTGACGAACTATTGATGGAATATATCATGGATGTCGAACGCCGATTGCTTCAAGGAGTCTCCGCGAAACTGTCTCAAGAGTGAGTGCACATAAGTAAAATTGCTGTGATTTTCCCCAGACACTTACACCTGTTTTAATGTTGTAGCTCGCAAAGAGATAGCGGATTTTTAGTTCTCCCCTACGAAGTGCAATTTGAAGTTGCACGATATTTAACCCCAGAAGACCTTTTGGTGGCAAGAATGACTTGCCACAAAGTGAACAATATGCTAAGAGCTGAATCAGCAAGATTTTGGCTACATGCAAGCCTGAAGCGACAGTTTCGAGACCGCAATACACAAGAGCGCTCTCTCATTCAAAATACCAGTGACCGTATGCGCAACCATGCACGATCACTGATCTTTGAAGCTATCACGCTTGTTTTACCCAAACTCTTCGGAACCAGGTATGATAAAGGGCAAAAAGTTTCTGTGTTTGCCTTACTAATTCATTTGTGTGCAACAGGGATCCAACCTACATGCTCAGATCTGGAACTGGAATCAGCTCTGCCCTTAAATGGGTTTACTTGAATGCGAATTGGATCCGGAAGCAACGTTTGCCTGCCTTAGCTAAGGAAAGCGAGCATGACCATCTCACGTGAGTCTTTCACCATTCAACTGCCCAAGTATGGCGACCGTTGGCTCATTTTTTGTTTCCTCAGATTCCATCCTGATGATGTCGCATTCTCAGTCTTTCGGCATATGCCTGACAAGGTGCGTTTCCTATCTTGACTGTGACCAGATCGTCACCCATTTTTCCTATTCTAATGTGGTGCTTGAACTGCAGAGTCATCTTGGCATCGTTGTTGAACGCAACGAAGAGGCAGTGATCGAACGCATCGATGTACCGACCCCTGTGTACGAAAAGATGCAGGCAGATCCTTTCAGTTTCGTCGCTGCTGAGATGCTATCCGAGTTTGAAGTGTTCTCCAACTGGCATATGGCCATCGCTGCCTTCGCAACAATGTCGCTCATCTTTATCGGCCAATATTCGAGCGACCTGCTCCGAGCCCACGTTTTCCCAGCATCGTTCACTTGGCCTGGGTAGTCAGGTATTCAAGAGCTTTCAGTTTCTCCCCGGTGTTTTGTAGATACATGCATTTACTCTAGGCGCTAATCATTTGAAAAGGGTTTATCCTAACTCCTGCGTTTGTGTTTCCCACGAGAGCCGATTCGTTTTGCAAACACGATGGCGGAACTGGCAGTGAACTGACGTCTCTATGTCGTCCGTTTCATGACGAAACCCGGAAAAGTCGCGAAGGGCATGTAAGCCGCAAAGAATGGCTGAACTGGGCACAATCCGATGCCGTATGAACTCGCCTCGACCACGCAGGTTTGCGTACATACGATGGGCTTGGGGCTCATTTGTGCTGATAGCATTGCTTCTAGCTCCAGTTCAAAGCCAAACGACCGCAGAGATTGGCTATCCCGATCCTCGCTATTCGACGACAAAGAACCTCTCGACGTTCTCATGCGCTGGAGGAGCGACCAACTGTCCTGATGGTGGGCAATACGCTCATGCTGGTGGTAACCTTACGGTCACCATCGTGGAGATGCGAAATCTCCCCAATCTGGACGGCTTCGGGCTGGCTGGGCTCACGACGGATCCGTATATCAAAGTGAGTATAGGTGACAACACTCGAAGGTCTGGAACAATCCTCAACAACCTTAATCCGGTTTGGCCTCCGTGCAAAGTCAAAGGTTGCAAAGGCAAAGGCGACATCGTTCGAGATCTGAACTTTGGGTTTCGACCAGCAGGTACTGAGATCGTGATCTTGGCTTACGATGAAGACGGCGGCTTGGAGTTTGGGGACGACCTGATCGCGCAGGTGACAGTCAACGCCATTTACTGCTCAGCATACAGTGCCATCTCTCAGACAATCATCAGTGATGACGATTCGGTATGGAAAATGCCCAAGCAGCCGCTGTGCGTCGAGGAAATCTGGATCCCTCTCGTGTCTGACGGAGTCTGCGTCGTGAATGGAGTTGTCAGTACGAGTGTGCCCTGCATGCGGCTGCGCATGACGGCTCTCCCATTCCAGATGCGTGTTGAAGAAGTTTTCCTGACCAGTGTGCTCGTTAACGGCGGAATGGCCGGCTATTTCCCGGATGAAGACTCGCTACTTTATGGCCGTGTGTATTCATCCTCCAACACGCGCATGTTGAGCTACTACCGAATGGATCGGTCTGCAGGAGGGCTATTGATACGATCTCAGAGTACGACCAACAACAACAAGGGCAACACGTCGCTGTCGCACATCTATGGCTATGCCCCCTACGCTCGCGTCACCATCAATTATCCAGCCGAATTGTTTGTGTTTCGGCGCGTGGATGACGCGGCGACCGAGCCAGAGTGGCTCAATACAACGTTTGGGTGGGTGGAAACGCGTGAGTATGCGCAATTGATGGACACGACCGGCGACTTCCGGGCCGTGGCACAGAATTTCTCAGCCCACTCGATCAACAAATACGGCGACGCGGCAGGAAGCGGAGTCATCACCGGCGGGAATCTGGCCCAAAATGCGACAGAGACGCTCAGCATGTACTTCATCATTGCGTCTCCTCACGAATCCTACGATGTGGTCGCGACTGTGTACTCCAAGGCCTTCAGTAACGTGGCGTTCATCAACATCAGCCTGCAGTTCGGGCCGAATTTCGTGCTTTTGATCGGCATGGTGCTCATGTACATGAAGAAAATGAACTGGCGACTCGAGCGCGTGCAGTCCTACTTGGTTGAGAAGGTTGTGGATGAACCCCTAACAGCAGTCGTCGCCAAGCCAGGCAACCCAAGCGTCTCCAATCCAAGTGCATTGAAAAAGCCCACAGCAGCAGGAACAATTAAGGGCAAGGAGCCGCCATCCAAAAGTGGGGACACCAAGCAAGTGCAGCCCGACATCGTGGCGCTCCTCTTTCTTTGCTGCAACGAAAGCCCAAACAACGTCGAATTCCGCCGCAATCTGTTCTACGCTACGTGCGCGTTGTATGCCGTCATGGTGTCCCCGTTGCTGGTTTTAATCGCTTGGGGTGTGACGTCCATTCTCCTGGTCACACCTCCTGCATTCGGATTTGCGCTCATTTTCATCGGACTGAGCGCGATCTTCACGAGTTATGGCGCTATCCGCTGGATCCAGATGGGCTGGCGCATGACGGACGCTATACTTCGACTCTTTGGGCTCTCGTTCCTGTTTGTGTTCGTGTTTCTGTTTGCTGCGACGTTTGCAGACCCCAGAGTGCTCGTGGGCAAGGAAGACCTCAGCTTCTTCTCACTCACGGCCATCTTTCTCACGCTCAATATGATGCCGCTGATCTGGATCGTGTTTACGAACGACTCCAAGTTGATGAAGTCGCTCTCGCAGGTCATCGCTACTGTAGCCGCAGCCAAGAAAGTGAACGTGCTCAAGAACAAATTCAAGAACCTGGGCTCTCTCGGCCTCAAGCTGGCGTCTGCAAACGAGCAGAATCCAGACCAGCAGAAGCGTGCTCGCAAGCAATCTGCCTTTGCGCCCGTGATGGGGGACCACTACTCTGTGGAGCAATCCATCACGGGATTCAATCGGGCGGATATCCTGCGAAGCGCCTTTGTGACGTCACCGGCGACGCGCCAAGCCAACAACCGCAAGTATTTCATCTACTCGCTGCTCATATTGGCCATCTATGCGCTGGTCGCAATCGTTCGCACGTCGTACCCAAGCCAGTCGATTGGAATCGCGTTCACGGTGGTGCTAGTCGACTCCTGCATCTATATGATGTATCGAGGGTATCTGGCGTGGTCGCCTGGCTACATCGTGTTCCTCATGAGTAGCGTCCGCGTGTGTATCGCAGCTACATGTGGAGAATACTGGATCCTTGGGCACGCTTTCCTGTACATGGTGTTTGGTACAGCGCTCTGTAGAGAGATTATCGGGAAGAACCTGCCACGGATGAGTCAGCAAGAAGCCGGTGGAGTCGCCTTTTTCGGCCATGACCATCAGCAATGGCGTCACTTTGACGTGTCCACGACCCCAGAGTTTGCACTGGGAGTTCTCTCCTTTTTCTATGTGTTCTTGCTGTTGGCCGTGGCGTTTGGAACGGATGCAAATCAGACAATCACTATCGCGATCATGGGGCAGCAGTGGCAGCTCTGGGTGTTTGGAGTGCTCGCATTCATCGTGGTGCTGTTCATTGGACTGACGCTGGCCACATCGCGTGCGTTCTTCCTGCAGGCGGAACAGCTTTTATCCGAGTTTGCGCTTCAAATGTACCTGTTCGTGCGCCCGTTCAAGCTTCCGTTCATCTTGGCGGCGGCTTCCGAGGTGCTGGTGATCTGCTCTGGGTTGTTTGTCTTTGCATCGACGAAATCGACGTTCATTCTGGTCTTTTCGATCTTTGCGCCCTTGATCATGATGCTGTCCATGGCTGTGTACACGCAGTGGAAGCGGAATGACCACCGGCTCGTGATCTGGCCGCCGGAGGACGACGAAGAAGACGTTCTAGACGATGATGACTTTGACGAGGAGGCCGAAATGGAGAAAGAGGCCGAGCTCATGAGGAATACCTTCGTGCTGCCGCCTCTGAAAGGCAAGGGGAACATGAGCATCTACGATAGTGGCGACGAGACATTCAAAATGCCGTCGCTGCCACCGAAAACCAAATTGCTCACGCTTACCAAAAGCTCTGCGCTGCAAGGAACAAAGCCGAAAGCACACATCCCGTTGTTTGGCCACAAACATGAGAAGCATAGCCCGCAATCCCACACGCAAGCTGTAGAAGCACACGATTCGCCAGCTCAAGCGTCTGGTAGTTTAGATCTGGCTATTGTCCCCATAAGTGAGGATGCCAATGGCTTGGCTTCTGCTGCATCTCCGCTGCCGGTCAAGCCCAGCGAATCAAGTCGATTCTTGCTGCTACGTGATTTGTTTGCACGGCGAATCGGATTCCGCGCCTTGTTTTCTAGGAACACGTGGCGAAAGTACCAGGAGGTTCGCAACATGGGTCCGTCGTCGTCCTCCTTGATAGCTGGTGAGACCTCGTCTCCTCGTGGTGGAAGCTCGCAACCATTACTGAAACAGGCTGGATCCTCACGACGAAGGTCTTCCTTGTACAGCAGCGACGGTGATGTGGATTTCGAGAAAATGACGCTGTACCAAGCGTTCCAGCAGGGATTTTTGCTGCCCCAAGACTACACGACTGTAGGCTGCTTTGCCACGCTGCTGGTGCTGGTGTTTCTCTTTGGGATGATCATTTCAGCCACCGAGACGCCTGGATGGATGGGGTACCTGATCTGGGTGGGCTTCTACGTGCTGATGTTCACGCTGAGCCCAGTGGTCAAGTACTTCAACATCGTGTCTCAGACGAACGAGATGAAGTTTTCTCTGGGAGCCAGCTTCTTCCTTGCGTGGGTCGCAGGGCTGATCCTGTTTGTCCAGGTGCTCAAGTGTAATGTCAACATGGTCGAATCGCTCGCCATCCTCTCGGTGCTGGTGTTTTATCCGATCTTCTTGCTGATGATCGTGACTCTGGTCAAGTGGAAGGACGATAATTGGGAGATCACGCGCCCGCTTCGCCGCACCGTCAGCTTCTGCCTGGTGTTCGTCATCCTGTGGATCTTTGAGATGTACGTTTGGGTGAGCGTCTCGTTCGGAGCCATCCTCACCTTCCTCTTGTGTCTGTTCTCCTTCATCGCGTTCTTCCTGCTCAAATGGGTTGAGAACGACAAGTATCTAGCGCCAGTGTACCAGCGCCGCGCCAATCTCACGATCCTGTTGGCTACGTTGAGCGCGATCGTCGTCGGACTCATTGCGGGGCTCAACTACTTTTACTGCCTCTCCATCGCGTTCCTCGTGCTGATTCTCAAGTACGCGATGCTGTTTGTGGCCACCTGGTTCGTGGGCAAAGAAGACGTCGTGATCTTCTACTCGCCCTACATCTTCCCCGTGTTCTCGTACAACGCGTACACCAACAACGTCGTGGACGAGAACCAGAGCATGCGGTATCTGCTGACAACCTTCCTGCTCGTGTTCATGTGGGGCGCCAGTGGCGTGGTCTTCTTCGATCCGTTGGCGTTTGGGATCGGCCTCTGCTCCGTCACGCTGCTGGCATTTGCAGGCGTGACTGCGCATCTGTGTGCCGTGACGCCCGTGAAAATGGGGATCGCGGCCAAGTACGTGAACGAAATGATTATCAAAGATGCGAGCGCAGCGTCCAAGGGGGTCTCTGACGAGCGACGGCGGCCATTCACGCTAGAGTGCAACGAGTTTGTGGAGCTGGCACGACGAGAGCGCAAGGCCGAGCTGGAGTTCCAAGCCATCGCCCTCGGAGGCGCGTTTGCAAAGAAGAAGAAATTCGCTATTGAGCCCGAGAAGAAGAAGAAGGAGGAGCAAGAGGACGAGGCGGAGACTGGGAAAGAAGATGAGGTGCGACGCACCGCTGGAGACATCGCCATGGAGATCGAAGCCATGGAAAACAAGTCGCGGCTTGGTATGGTGGATGGCGTCGAGACGCCGCTCACTGATGGGCTGTACACTTGGAAAGAGATCGTTCACGAGATGTTCCACATGGGCATTGGGCCGTTCGGCTTCCTCATGGGCTTCACGCTCGCGTGGAAGCTGGCCAAGTACTTGAAGGCTCGCTACTGCGTGTCGCGGAAGAAACGTCGAGCGGCAGCCAAAGCGAATGAGATTGACGCTTTGGAGAAAGGAGAGCTGGTTCCAGCTCGCAGCAAAGGCGAGCCGACCGACTTGGTCGGTAATCTGCTGGAGCTGCCTGTGCTTGATGAGCAACTGGACCTCGCATTCTTTGAGGAAACGCGCTGTATCATCCACTTCCAGCTGCTGCTGATGAACGCATCAGACGCGCGTTTGGGCCGCGAGAAGATCCTGTTCCAGAAGTTCCTTCGCGAGAACCGGTTCAAGCTCATGTCCAACGGCATCAACCCTCCGGCCAACATCTTCAAGACCAGCTCGTTTGCGTCCATCGACATCCCTCTGGTAGCAGTTTGGCTGATCTCTCTCACGCCAGAGGAGCGCGCTCGCTTCCATGCGCTAAAGGCGGCGTTCAACGAAGAAATGGAGCGCACGGACACCATCATCGACGCTGAAGACCAGCAGACACGCGCGACGCAACTCGAATTCCGAGAGTACTGGCGGCAGCACGAGGAAGCGCAATGCCGGCGTCGCATGCAGGAGTTCCAAGCGCGCCGCATGCGAAGAGAGGCCGAAGGGATCCTGCTGGAGGAGCTTGGCGTCCATGATGAAGCCGTGCAGAATGCGCAGGAGGCCATCATGGAGATCGAGTCCGGTTACTCGTGCGTCCCGGGCGATCTCGGCCGGTCGTTGCAGTTTGTCGATCGCGAGTTTCCGCCGGATCAGACGGCGATCGCCAACTGCACCAACGAGGCCGAGATCACAGGCTGGGCTGTCTCGACAGCCATTAACCTTGTGGCCGGGCTCTTCGACGGTGGCACGGATCCCGACGACGTCAATATCGGCCGCTTGAACGACTCGTGGCTGCTCAGCGCCATCAGCATCATCGCTGCGTCCGGCGGCGTGGACGACGGCAAAGTGGACGCGCTGATCGACAAGATCTTCATCACCAAGCAGACGTCGCTCACGGGCGCGTACGCCATGCGCATCTACAAGAACTGCCAGTGGGAGACCGTGATCGTGGACGACTTCTTCCCCATGCTGGCCGACTCGTTCAAGACCACGGAGAGCGCCGGCGCTGCGTTTGCGCACAGCAAGGATTTTGAGGAGCTCTGGGTGCCGCTGCTGGAGAAGGCGTTCGCCAAGTACTACGGCGGATACGCAGCGCTGGAGCAGGGCTACGTGCACCACGCGCTCAAGGAGCTCACGAGCTACGAGTCCGAGGAGATCTTCCTGGCGCAAGCGTCTCGAGGCACACTCAAGACCACGCTCTGGAAGCAGCTGCTGATCTATCGCAGCAACAAGTTCCTCATGGGCGCCGGCACCATCATGAGCGAGAACGCGGATACCGAGATCCTGGACACGGGCTTGGTGTTTGGCGCCTGCTACGTCATCTACGACGTCCAGGAGATTGACGGCCATCGGCTTTTGCTGCTGCGGAACCCGCCAGGCGACCACGACGAGTGGAAGGGTGACTGGAGCGACCACTCTCGGCTCTGGACCCGCCGGCTGAAGAAGCTGCTGCACTGGAACCCCAACAGCGAGGACAACACGTTCTGGATGAGCTTTGACGACTTCTGCCACGCGTTCCGGAGCCTGTACATCTGCCGCTACTACGATCCGGCCAAGTGGCCCATCCAGGTCCGCCACGGCCGGTGGCAGGGCGAGACAGCCTGCGGTCTGCCCACGCAGCACAACCCGAACTGCGAGCTGGACGGGAATCCGCAGTACTCGCTCTCGGTGCCTCGGCCGGCTGAGGTCATGATCACGGTCACGCAGGTGGATCCTGCAGGGCTGGCTCCGGTCGACGTCCTGCCCATCGCGGTGTATATCGTGGCCCAGGGCTCGCACAAGGACCGCGCCAGCCGCGTCAACCAGCTTCACAAGCACCAAGTGGTGGCCCACAGCGGCGAGCCGGTGCGCCAGCGGGAGGTGCACGTGCACTGCTCGCTGGAAGGTCGGACGTACACGGTGCTGGTGGCGGCGTACAAGAAGGGCATGGAGGGCCCGTTCAAGCTCACAGTGCAGAGCAACTACCCGCTGGAGATCGAGCAGCTCTGGCCGGCCGTGTGGAAGGACCCGGCCAAGGCCACCATGGCTGAGAAGATGGCGGCCAAGGTGAAGGAGACCGTGGCCGAGTCGTCCGCCATGGCCAAGATCCGCGAGAAGACCGACGAGATCGCGAGCAAGATCGCGGCGGGCGCGGCCGTCATGGACCACGTCATGCGTGACGACGCCGCCGCCCTCAAGGAGCGGCTGGAGCAGCAGCAGCAGGAGCAGGCCGATGCGCAAGCCAAGGCGAGTGGCAAGACCACCGCAGCCAAGAAGCCTCAACACGCGTGGATTGAGCAGTGGGACGAGAGCGCCGGCAAGCCCTTCTACTTTAACAAGCAGACCGGCATGTCATCCTGGACCAAGCCGGAGGACTTCTGACTGTGAAGCTACGGCATGAGAGAGAGAGAGTAGGAGGCATACACAGACAAGCCGTACAACGTGCAACAGTATATCAAACGTCATTTACTGGTTCGTTCCTCATGGAGAAAGAGAGCGAAGGGAGGAGTCTTTCTTGGGCAATGGAGAAGCGAGCTCTCTCTTGTTGAGGGCCAATGCTTAGGCCAGCTCCACGCTCTTGCCGCTGGCCTTGGACCACTTGAGCAGCGCCTCCAGCATCACGTTGTCGTCAGCGTCGCCCGTAACCAGGATCTGCTGCTTCTCAACGTCGCACTTGACGTCCGCCACACCTGCCACGTCATCGCACATGAGTCAGTCTACAAATGACCACGGGCGCAGCAGTAGGAGAGGGAGGAGGCAGAGAGAGACGTGGACGCACCTTCGATCTTGTTGAGAATGCGCGTGCAGGCGCTGGAGCAGCCGTCGCAGGTCATGCCCACCTTGAACTCGGTCACCTTGGTCATCTTGGCTTCTGTGTGCAACTTGGGAAGTGAGCACCGCTGCAGTGTTTCCGGTAACGCGCGGTTGCACGAAGGTCGCTCCAACGCCCGCAATTGTTGATTGGGCGAGGCAATATCTGATTTGGCAGGCGCCTCAACTGGCCTTCTGGGAAGCCTCGATTCTACAAGAGCCGGCGGCAGATTCAATGGAAATGTAGTATTTACTCGTTACTTTGGCTAATGGATTCTCCTTCCATGTCCCTGGCCTCTGAATCGGACCAGAGACGCACAAGCGGAACTTACATCACGCTGAGCGCATCGTACACAGTCGACTTCTTGAACTCCTCATCGTCGTCCAGGTCCAGCTCCACGTTCACGCACATGAGCGAGTCCTCGCTGTTGCCGTCGCCGCTGAGCAGCTTGATCTGGTAGTTGCCCGAGGGCGCGATGATCGGAAGGTTCACATCGACCTTCAAGGCAGACGATGAGCCCGACTTGACCGGGCACTGGAAGCCGTGCACGTCAATGTGGCCAAGACCAAGCGGGAGAGGGATGTGGGTGTCGCCACACAGCTTACCAGTGTGTCCGAACACCTGCTGGCCACCGAGCATGACGTGCAGCTTGAAGTCGGCAGTGTTCAGGTCCTCCTTGAACTGGCCATGGCCACTGAAGACCACCGGCTTGCCGCGCTTGGGCGCGAGGGGAGAGATCTCCAGGTCGTCGAAGAGGATGCCGGCCTTTGTCTTGTCGCCGCACTGGGAGATCTTGGCCGACGACCAGAGGTTCGTCTGCGTAGACTTTTCCACCGCAGCGTACGACTGCGTAACTGCTTGAGGCTGGGAGAGAGTAGCAAACGGATAGCTGGGGGCGAGAGCGATGCCACACTGTCCTGAGGGACCCTTGTCTCCACGCGACAGGCGGATGTAGCCTTCCTCTCCCCAGGAACCGCCCCACGAGTTCTTCACCTTCCAAAACTTCTGGTCGTCCTCCACACCGTAGCCCACGGCCAGCACACCGTGGTCCAGCTGCGTGCCGCACGTCAGATTGAACACACCCGACTTGTAAAACTGGAACGCGCGCTGGTCGGCCTCAATGGCCACCGACACCGGTTGCTGGGCCACCGCAATTTTCAGGGCCTTTTCGTCTTGAGGGTTGACGTCCTGGAAGCCCGTGACCTTGACGACTTCCTGGCAAGTGCGGCACACCGTGCGGTGGCCCACGTAGCTGTAGTTGGACTCGCTGCAGAGGCCGTGGCCTTCGATCCACTGGAAGGCGTGGTCCATGAGGCCGCCATTGCAGCCCATATCGCCGTTGTCATCACAATCCACGAGCTCCTGCTCCGACAGGTTGGGCAGAGTGCCCGTGGCCACGAAGGTCGCGCCTTCCACGGCGCCAGTGGTCGAGAATGCCCAGCAAGAGCCGCACATGCCCTGGTTCTTCACGGGCGTGACGGCGCCCTTGGCCACCCAGTCTACGCTGTCGGGCACCTTGGAGTCGTCGTACAGCAAGTTGTCCTTGCGGTTGGCCAGACGCTGCTGCATGTAGCTAGCCGGCAGCTTGAGCCCCATGACCTGGGACTTGAACTCACCAAACGACAGATGCGAGTACGCGTTGTGACCAAAGGTCACGCCCTTGTGCTCCTCGTTCTGGGACGAGATGAACATGTCGTTCAGAATGTAGTTCTCCAGGCTGCGCGCGTACTGGACGGCGTCCGCGAAGGTCAGGTGGTGCACACGCATCCAGGACTCGAACTCCTGCTCGTACTGCAGGGCGGACTTGGCCTGGGCCGCGCCACAAAGCGCCAGCGATAGTAGGGCGAGCGATCGGAGCACGCGCATGGTTTCTCTTGGAGGGAGGGAGGGGCCTGGGGGGGTTTCCCTTACGGATCGGATGCGAGAATGAGCGCACTGGTGAAGGATACCGGAGCTTGAAGTGGGTCAAGAGAGAACATCCGCTAACGCTCGTTAACATCCATGGTACTGTATGGGCAGTGAAAGAACACGCTGAGAAACCGCTGGGAGGTAAGTGGGCGTTAACGGATAAGCGATGGGGATGGGCAATTGTTCTCGCAAGACCAACACTCTCGTAGCGACGAAAAAGATTGATTATCACATACAGTACCAGGAGGTATCACAGAGCGGGTCCACTATACAGGGCATCTAGGATATGACAATCACTCCCACTTTGAATGTGAGTACTGAGACATCTCGAATACAGGCGCAAGGTTCTGAGTCCAAACTTCAACAGGTTATCAGCCAAGACTTTGGATGACGCCAGAGCCAGAAGGATTATCGCTACTCACCTTCTGTATCCTATATCCTGCTGAAGCCCCAGTTTCATGAAAGATCGCAGTCAAAAGGTCCCACTGTACCAACCTTCAACAGCAACCGAAACTGCCACGTTTGACTCGGCGTTTGTATGAACCCATCGAACCCTCTTTAACCCGATACGTAGATCCAGTAACCGCGACTTGGCGACCGCAGTCAACTCAGAAGACGCATCCACTTGAGAGAAAGCCATGGAGCAATCGCCCGTCGTCGGTCCTCGTCCTGCGCCAGAGCTCGCGGCCGCCTCCGCTGCGCCGCCCAGCAGCCGCAGGTCTGCGATCGTGCAGCACGACGACCTGCTCTGCTCCATCTGCTTCGACATCCTGTGTTTCCCCGTGACGCTTCCGTGCGGGTGCGATGCGTGTCTTTGGGCGAGCTGACGTGTTCCCCATGCGACTGACTCGCTTGCGTCGCAATGCACAGGCACAACTTTGATCGCGGCTGCATACTCACAGCCTGGGAGTACGATACAGATGCGGCGCGTCGGCCGCCTGAAGCTGAAGAAGACGACGAACAGTCGGCGGCCAAGACGCACTCGTGTCCATTGTGCCGCCAACCGTCGGGCATCAAGAAGATCGAGGACGTGCAGGTGAATCTGCTGCTGAAGGATCTCATCTCCATGCTCTATCCGACCGAGACCCAAGGCGTGGCCACGGCCAGCAAGCAGAAGTGGGTCACGCGCCTGCCCACCCGGATCTCAGCTGACGCGACTGCTGTGCCAAGACGCACGACCTACCGCACGGCATCGTCCTTTATTTATGTGTGCATGGCCACACTGGCCGATCCGCCAGGCTTTGTTCTAGCGGTGCTGTTGCTTCTTGGGCTCGTGGCCATCGCGTACAACCCGCAGCCGTCGTTGCTCAATGGGGCCACGAACGCCAACGTGTTTGAGATCTTGGACCAACTTTTCAACACGTTTGCGCTGTTGGTGCACGAGTTCTCGCGCCAGATGGACCAGCTGGGCCAAGTGCTGCCGTGGATCCACTTTCTTTCCTACATTCTCTGAGCGTCTTTGCTCTGTGGAAGAAGGACTTGTCCCTTTGAAATGCGTATATTTAAGACTCCGGTCAAGCGCTAAACCCAAATAAACACTGCATGGCTACTCGATGTGTCAGACAGCTGCTGCAACTAATACCGCAAGGAGCAGAAGCAGGCCACGCCAGCCTTGATCCAGTACTCCTGGTCGCAGAACAGCACTTGGGCGTTGGTCTCCGACACCAGCGAATTACGCCAGATCGTCTTCTTGGTCGCTGGGATCTCAATCCACATAACAAAGTTGGTCGAGTGGCCTGTCGTGGACAGCGTGCCTGTTCGCGTGAGGATCTTGTACACCGGACAGCGGTAGATGCCGCCCTGCGGTGCCGCTCGGTTCGGCATAGGCAGCAAATGGATCACGGGCATCTTCGCAAACAGCTCACGAGGTAATGGGTCGTCCAGCGCCTGGTTCTCCTTGTTCCAGCGCGCGCCCTCGATGAAGAGTCCGTAGGTGTAGCAGCCATCTTCTGGGCGAGCCGTGAGCTCATGCACGTCTTGCGGCAACATGATGAACTGGAAAGACAACGAATCGATCGGCATCTTGTACCGTCGCGCGTGGTTCTGGATCGTGCCGGTCATGAATCCCTGCGGGAAGAAAAAGCCCGAGATCCAGAACACAGCCGGAATGCCGTGCGCGATCCACTTGGCCACAAAGTCCAGGCGATCCAGCAGGTCTTTCACCCACGGACCAAGCGGCTTTAACGATGGATACGCCTTGGACTCCCAAATGGCTGGGACTTTTTGGTCGTACAGCGAATTGCCCATTGCTTCCAGCTCGGCCGACATGACAACCAGGCCTTTCAACCCTTTCTGCACCAGCTGGAGCGTGGACGCCATGATATTGATTAGCTTGTTGAAGCGCTCGACCTCTTGGGCCAGCACTGTGTTCATTGATTCGGAGTACGACACAGGATACGCAGCTTGGACCTGATCCAAGTCGAATGCTCGGGGAAGCTTGATCTCAATCGACTTTGCAGCATCCGCAATGATCTCTTCTCGGGACTTGCCAGCACCAGCACTGACGCGCGGCTGAAGCGATAGGATGATATCAAACACTTCGTACGTCTCGGACTGAGCGCATGTGATGTTGGCGTTCTCATGCATGCCGAACACTTCAGGCTCAGGGTTGATCGGCAGAGAGTTGATGTAGTTGACGTAGCTCAAGTACGGGGTATCCGGATCGGACGTCAGTGAGTAGTAGATGCCGCTTTTGGAGAACTTGTACCCATCCTGCAAGATCGCATCCTTGAAAAAGGTCATCAGTATGACGTCTGACGTTCGCATATCCTTGTCGTCCGTGATTCGTCCGCCGTAATTGATGGTGGAGGTCATGACCTGGAGCACATCGAAAGGGATTTGCTCGTAAGTATCCAGGAACATCTCAAGCTGGGCCATACTGATGTCCAGATCGGTCTCGTTGAACTGGTAAGGAATATTCCAGCCGAGCGCACCGAATCGCTTACGCTCGCAGACAATCGCGTGGTAAAAGCAAAGCCCAAAGAGCAGTTTGCGGAAAACTTGGGGCTTTTTGGTGACGCTGAGCCGGTCGTCGTTGATTTTGTAGTACGTGTTCTTCAGATTGGCTCGCAGGCCCTTGGGGGCTTCTTTGGTCATCTTGACACCATCCTGAAGCACCGAGGCTGGGAACACTGGGGTCGGCATACTGGTCAGCCAGAGTCTGAAGTCGGCATGCAGCTTGGTAGGGTCCAGCTCCTCACAAATACGTTCCAGCTCTGTCATCCAGCTTAGCGCTAGATGGCAATTCTGCAGCAGCACCCATTCCCCTTTGGTAGTCGCACTCTCAATCATTCGAGCGGCAATGGTGCCTTGGCCTTGGCCCAGCGCAATGGATTTCAACTTCGAATCCATTCCCGTACTCACAGCAAACGTAATCAAATCCTTTGCAGGATCCGAACCTTGCGATAGCAC
The DNA here is from genome assembly GCA_023334555.1 of Elongisporangium undulatum. NCBI lineage: Eukaryota > Oomycota > Peronosporomycetes > Pythiales > Pythiaceae > Elongisporangium > Elongisporangium undulatum. Next base: position 49,792 of record JAADVF010000001.1, read on the forward strand.
GAAGATCAGTGGGGTTACTGGAGTTGCGTCCTCAAAGGTATTACTCAAGTCGAACGGCGGCGGCTCGATGAATTCCTTTCCGAGCTTGGCACAAACCAGATTTTGGATTCCGGGCATCATTTTGTCAGGACGGAGGACTCGTAAAATGCAGAGTCGCTGGAAAGGATCCAGTGTTGACTCCAAGACGCCCGGAATTGGGTGGTTTTCAGGCTCTGTAGAATCAAATATACTTCGGAATGCCATGACATGCCTTTCAAATTCACCCACGAGCAGAGCAAATGCTGGAAAGGTCGCCAAGTTGCATATCTCATTCCACGCATAGGCTTCCAGCCAATCCGGTGCTGGATTATCTGCCTGAATTGGGCTGCTTGCTGACATTCCCGAGATCAGAAAACGCCATTCCCCAGGGTCAATCTCGTCATTGCCTTGCATGATCTTGATGGTCAGTAGGAATGAAAACAGCAGCTTGTGCTTCTCAAAGAGCGACCGGCAGATATTCTTGTACACAGAGTACGTGAAGTAATCGTTAAGATTCTTGAGTCGCCCTTCAAGCGTCGACGAGATCTTTGCCGATTGAATGCCTCGAACAAACAATCCCGTGAACCAAGTCAGGGAGTATTGGTACATGGGGTCGACCAGCGACAGGTCTGCAATACAGAAGAAGAGCAATGCGGCACGGAAGGCGACAGGACGATAACCATCACTGCGAGCATCGATTTCCTTTTCGGTCTCTTCAGCTTCTTTCATCTTGGCCATCACCACCGCAGACGTTTGTTTGGCAGAGGCCAGTGTCTCGATCAAATTGGTATCGTCCAGAATATTTCCTTCAGAGTGTGACAGCAAATACAGAATCTGGTTCTCGATCTCATACAGCTGCCGCTTGCCTTCAGCATTTGAGATCACGAGTTCATTCTTCTTGGCGGCAAGGTCGGGCATTTCTTTCAATACCACGACGCCCAGAAGTTGCTCCTCCAGCCCCTTCATGGTGATCGTGAAGTTGAGAAGACTCACTTTCACACAAACTTCCGGTGCGTAATGCGGATTCGCAAGCTTAGTGGTCATGTAGAATCGAAAGCTTTCATTGTAGGGAATGATATTCTCGCCGAGACGGATCATGTCTTGGCCTCCCTGCTTGAACTTCTGCTGCAAAAGAACAGGCTCCAGAGCTGCGTCCAGTTCTTCGCCTACATTCTCAAGCAGAACCCATTTGCCAAACCGAATGCCATTTTCCAGACATCTCAAGAAATTGCGATCAGATTGCTTGACCACGTCCATTCCATTGTCGCAAAGTGCTTTGTCCTTGCCCAAGTTTTTGATAAATCGATTTGCCTGTCCCTGTGGATCAATGAGGAGAGACCATCGCCTTGCACGGGATATAATGATACCGTTCTGCGTAGATACTGTATCAGTGGGAAGCCCCGCAATTTGCCACGAGCGCAATTTGACTGGATCTTGAAGTGTTCTGATGATATCACATCCCGGAGAATGTGGCACAGTATACTTGACAAGTGCTTCATGCCACGAAGCCACCAAGGTCTCACGGAATTCAGCGGTGAATGCACCTAAATAACTGATCGTTCCCGCAGAAACCAGCACGTCGCCAGTTAAATTCGCATAGTCTGTTTGCAGCTGGGCAACAGTCTCTTTCCAACGGGCTTCTTCGCCACCCAGACCACCGATCAATGTTTCAGCATTCTGCAACTGAACTTGGCACTGAATCACTTTTGCTGCCAGCTCTTCTTTCTTCGCAACGGCTCCATTATAGGACCGCTCAAGTTCAGCGAGTCGATCGCTTACTTGTTGCAGATTGTCTTGTGCTCCTTTCAAAATGGCTAGCGTTTCATCGAGCTCTTTCTGAGCGCCAGCAAGTGCCAGCTTTTTTGGTTCCACGGCTTTTGCCACAAAGTGATACGTGTACATCGCGCGTGCCCACATACAAATCGCTGTGCACGCCTTCGATGATTTTTCAATTGCTTCAGGTGTAAAATTGGGATCCTCCATGTAGGTAACGACCTTGGCAATGATACTATCTGGAATATTATCCTTGTCGAACGTCAACAGGTTTTCCATGAATTTGTTTGCATTCGATAGCACCACTTTCTGAGCAACCTCCCAGTAATCGTTGATCTTCTTGCCCGGTCGATCGGGATCAGGCTTGCTGACTGGCTTTTGACCGAATAGAATACTGACAACTTCCATTGTCAACTTAACACCTGATGGTGGCGTCTTGAGAGCCTTTACTTCGTCGATATCAGCCTTCTTGAGCTTGTTCAGACACTCAAGCGCTGATTCAAGTGCAGGCAGTGCTGCGTCGAGATCGCGCTGAGCGGACTCTGCGATTTCCTTGGTTGCACTTGCCTTGACGCTTGCTGCTGCCTCTTCTTTCTCGACGGTCGCCTTCGTAACGTCAGCCTCCGCACTATCTTTCGCGATTTGGACCATCATCTGTTCTACTTCTATCTGCGTAGAAGCAAGCACGGGCTGCAACTCGACCAGCTCTGTCTGCATGGTCGCCACTAACGTCTTCGTTTCCGACAATTTATCGACACCATTCTGCAAACGACTGCGCATCGTGTTGACTTCCTCCCGCTTGGAGACTAGTACGCTCTTGAATGTGGAAAGAAGTTCCAGGTAACTGGTCGGCGTGACGTAGAAATAGCGTCGCAGCACATTGAAAAACGTTTTGGACGTGGATTCAACACTTTGATGAATCACTTTGAACGATTCCACCAATGAATGAAGCTGATCGCCCAGGTTCAGGTTTCCATCATTCAAGATAGCAGTAGCGACTGAGTTCAGAGCTTCTGCGGGCCATTCGCTGAACCAGTCGATCGTGGAACAATTCACAAGAGACGGGAACATTCGCAATCGATCGCGGAACAAAGCTCCTATGGGGCTCATACAAATCACCAAGTGAATGTTCCTGCGCACGCGCATGATGTACTGCTGGAAGATATTGGTCTTCGTTGGTGGGATCTGCTTTTTCTGGCAATCGATTCTGCAGGACGTGATGATTTGGTCCATGTCTTCTGGTCCATACAGATTGGGAACGTTTCCCGAGTTCAACACACCGTTCAGATCTTCAAGCATGGTTTCATTGACAACTTGCACGTCCGAGAAGAGAAACACAACGGGCGTGTCTTTGACTCCTGCGAGTAGCAAGCACTTCTTCACATCATCTCGCCATTCGACCATACCGTATCCTTTCACGATCTCTACTTGAAAGCACTTGTACCCTGCCATATAGGTGGCCAGCTTCGTTAAACTCTGTCGGCCACTACCGCCGACTCCCAGCAGCAACGCGTTGCCCATAGGCTGTCGAATGATCCGGGAAATACGAGATACGTGCTCCACTGCATCCATGAACAAGACAAGAGCCATGGGCGCTTTGCTTTCTGCATTGTAGTCAAACAAATATTCCTCAATTGTCCCGAGCACTCTGTCAACTTGGACCACCTCCTCGTAAATCTTAGGATCAGCTCCAGGCACCAAGTAGTCGCCGTAGATGAGGTACTCATTGGTCACTACTTTGTTGTAGTCCGTGCCGAAAAATTCGGCCACGGACTTTCGCATCAGGCGCAAGAACCAATCGTGATCTTGTTGTGAGATCATTCGATCCTCGAAAACGCGCTTGCACTCATGAATCCAAAGCCGGATCAAACCATCAGAGTCCGTGATCTTGCGGTTGTCGCCCATGAGCACACCTTGAAACACCTTGGCCAAGTCACGCAAGTTAAACGTGTAGTGCGATTTCGCTGGCGTCGGCAACAGCTCGGAGCAGATCGTGCTGTACACTTTAATCGACGCGTTGACCATGCTGTCCGTGAGGCGACCGATTTCGGATGCAAAAGAAGTTAAAAAGTTCCCCAAAATCGTGCTAAAAATGATCTTTTTGCTGTCATCGCCCAGTTCAGCATACCCGATCACGTTGAAATGGCGCACTAGTCGTGGAGTAATCGGATTTCGACCACCACCAGGTGGTCCCATTGAAGCAACATACAAAACATCGATGATGCTTCGGAACACCAACAGCTTCCGATCGTACCATCCGCCTTGGTCAAACCACTGGCGCACCAGCTCTAAAGGTGGCTGGGCAAAATACTTTTCTCGCTTTGGCATATTCAGATCATCGATGTAGACGATGTACTTCTTGCCTGCGGGTGGTCCATAGACGCCTTTCCTTCGTTTTTCCATTTTCGCATCGAGCAAATCCTGCGTCTGGTTCACAGACGTTTGAGCTGAGAACGAAACCGGAATCGGAATGATCACGTCCGCTGGTAAGGACATGAGATATCTCGTGATATTCACAGTTTTACCCGTGCCCGTACCACCAACCATAAGCACGTGTTTGCCACTATTCATCAACGCATCAAGCAAATAGGTGTTGCGCACGGAGTCAGCTGTGGGAACGACAATGTCAGCAAATGATGTGTTCACTGGGACCTTGTATGCAGCAATAGTATCCATCCATAGCATCCACTTGTGGTCCTTGAGAGAGTAGCAGTAATCGTACACAAGTCCAGCCGGAGGCATTGGTGGGTGGCAGTTGTTGGAGCTCATTTCACCACGGAGAAAGCTATCAAAGCGTACTCTGCCAGCGTCGTTTGTTGTTGCACCCACCGACCAGACTAAGGCGAATATGAACAATGGCTCGATGTCGACCTTGAACTGAGGTCCAGGTTGAAGTGGCTCACCCCCACCGTCCGCTTTCTCTCGATATGCATCCAGGGTGCAGTCTAATATACTCATGAGACTCTGAGCAAGATTGTTGTCCATGGTCGGCACCAGTTCGCTCATGAAAGATCGCATGAACGATACGGACGAGTACAAATACACATCAAACAACTTGAGAAAGATATGGCCAAACGGCATAATAGACTTCGGGAGCAATTCCAGCCAAGAATCAACTAGAGGTGCCAAGCCGAGAGTACTCGGCTCCATGTAAACCATTCCAGTGCGACTGACTGTTGCGGGGGATGCGACAGACAAATCCTCAACCTCAAACATCATGGTCATCTGGTTTGACATTTGCAGCATTTCGCCACTGTTTAGGCAGAGCTTTTTGTTATCATCCAACACGGTGTTCATGTTCTCAATCCAAATAGCATCGACTGGGCCATCAAATATGATCCACTTTCGGTCAGGTTTTGTGCAACTCGCAGCGGTACGGTAGAGCGTGGACAAGATACCATCCTGCCACTCATGCGTGTTGGGATCAAACTCGCCATAGAGCTGGCCCATGGTGATCGATTTCGGGTTGAGTTGATACTTGATCACCTTTTCAAAAGCAAATCCGCTTTCATTGCGAATTTTAAGCTCAGTCAGCGCTTCTGCTAACACGTTAATATTGCAGGATTTGCCTCCACCAGTTGCTCCAACGACCATAAGACCGTGACGAACGACGATCGTCTCGTACAGCTGAATCGTTTTCGTGAGGAAATACGGGACTGGTTGAAGCCCCAGGCGGTGTGTTTTGAGCTTGATCACGCTGATAAGTGCGCCGAGATCAAGGTTTGGACGCTTTTTGCCAGGAAAAAGATCACTAATGATGCCGTTAAACAATGGGATATCGTGGGCCAAAAATTTGGGCAAATTGACATCCTGCAGCGCTCGAAGCAAAAGAACATTTTCGTCCATGTCTGGGTCGTCACGTTTTAGATTACCAGCTGCAGTGATAGTCGTCTTCACGGCACGCATTCCGTAGTCATAGTGGAATTGAGAGGATAGCTGCTCTGAGCATAACTTGAAGGTAGTAACCATTTTAGCTCCGAGCGCTCGAGCGTCTGAAAACCCGTAGGCGAAGAACATAATTTCTCCAATGAGTGCATAATCTGGGACCATCATTGCCACCGGACGGAACAGCGCCGCAAGCGAGTCAGGCAGCTCACTTCGACCAGCGTAACCAGGATTCATCGTAATAAAGACTCCAAACTGGTCGCTCAGCTTGATGTCCGAGCCCTCAAAGACGATTCGAGTGTCTCCTCGTCGAATGCCAAGTTGCAGCGTGACAACTTGCTGCCCAACCACTGACAACACTTCGATATCAATTCGATTGAATTCATCGAAGCACGCCCACGCACCGCAGGATGCAAGCCCTTTAAAAAACTTACCCATGGCAATATAATCGAGACCATCCGAGCAATTAAACACAACGCATTGCTTCGCCAAAGCTTTGGCAAGATCTTTTGTGGTCTCTGTTTTTCCCGTTCCAGCAGGTCCAGCTGGAGCACCGCCGAGAATCATTTGAAGAGCTCCCATAAGCGTCAGATAGCATTTATCGGTCAACGGTGTGATAACTAGACGAAAAGAATTGCCCAGATACTCGTAACCGTATGGTCTCCTTGAAGTCACTGCTTGAACCCATAGGTCGTTGTCCCAGTAATATTTCAGCTGGGAGCTCCATAGGAAATCTCCCTTGGATTCTACATTCAGCGCAATCAACTTCCTCGTGACATCCCGAGCGTGTACATCAATAACGGTAAGTGCGCCGCATGTTATACGTGACATGTTGTCCAAATTACCACGCACCAACGTCACCATATCTGCTAGTTGTCCAAGCTGTCGTGTCATCATTTTGTTGACGCCTTCGCGGCCTTCATTATCCATTGCTTCTTCCATCTCTCGCGTCCAGTGCATTTGGCTTCCATTCAATACACACATGCCAGTCCACTTTTGAATCCAGACCGTTCGATCGATCCGCGTGTAATCAATAATCGAAAGCTCCATTTGCTTTCGAATCGAGATCTTCATCATATTTTCGACTTCCATCATCCAGTGCTCCACATTCTTGTTCTTCGGATCCACTTGGGTCACAAATCCAACTTTTTCGCCTTCGGCAGAAATCATTGCACTGATATTCAAATCTTCTTCAAAAGTCACCTGAACGATACCTTCAAAACACTTCTTTAGATGCGGCTGAACGAGCTTTACGTCCTTGGACTCGGATAAAATAGACAGCAACTCATCATTGGACAAGAAGTAAAATCGTGCGAACGCGGATCGCTTCACTTCGAGGTAGTCACTCAAACCCTTTTGTACCATTTCCAAAAAGTAGTTGGATTCCTTGAATTTTTCGAGCAGCTTGCCATTCTTGCAAAACTCCACGCATTTTGGCTTGGCTCGAGCGGAGGCAAGCGTCTGGCGCCAGTTTTTATCGACGGAAGCGAACCGCTTTCCTTCAGCGGGGAGTTGCTTGTTAATATCAGGAGATTCAAAGATCGGCTGCAAGTACAGCCAATTTCGCTGTACAGCAAGCCATTCTTCCAGAACCTCTGAGATCATTTGCAAAGTAGCATTCCAATCAATAATTTCTTCTTCAAATGGCCCCTTGAATGAAGAAAACATCATGGCTTGGGTCATGGTCACATGCTCATCAAGTACAACCTGGATTTCGTCGACTCCTTTGATCACATACGTTCCCGTTTCTCGGTACGAGATGATCTGAAGATCTATTTTTTCCCACACACTCTTCATTGTTACAAGCGCTTGTTCGACTTGGTATTCCTTGCTCGCAGCTTCGGCGACTTTGACGATATCGTCAATACGATCTAGCAGATTCAGCTGAAAAATGTTTGTAAGCGTGAAGCTTTCGTCGATTTCCAGGTCGAAACCAATATTCTTGCTCAGCTCGGTCCAATGTCGCTGGCGCATGCCTGGGTTTCTCAAGGCGACTATAAGCGGGACGTATGGCTTAAATACTGAAATTTGCTCTTTCACCGTTTCAGCAATCTTTGTGCACGCGTCGTTTCCATTATTACTGAAAAACTTAAACGCCTTCTGAATAGATGTGCTGTAGGTATCAACTAGCTTCTCCACATCTTCAGCCACAATGTCCATAAAGCTTCCTTGAATCCAGCTCTTCCGACTTTGGATCCAATTGTAAGAAGTCGCCCAGAGCATGTTATAAGGCTCAAAGTTCTTCTTGGCAAGTGCTAAGGCATCATACGCCGTGACTTCTTTACCAAAAAGTGTTTCTCGACTGTTGAACAAGATTGCGTCTTGTTGTGCTTGTTCCAATTTTTTCTGAACTGTCATTGCGTGATGCGCAACATCGTCAACAAACGCGAGGTTATCGTACCGAGCGAAGCTTTCAATCTCCTCCAACAATGCGGCAAGGGTTTTCTCAAACCGCTCTTGCTCTGATTCCATTTGCTTTGCAAATTTGTCTTTTCGTTCTTCGAGGGCCCATTTAAAGCGAGAGCTCTGAGCGATGATCTTTTGTGGCCATCCTTGCACGTTCCACGTCAATCTCAAATGTTCGTCACTAACATAGTGGTGGCATTCATCAACGAGTGCGTTATCCCGAACCAATTGCGCGATCTCATCCTGGAGAGGCTGCATCAGGGTTGGAATACCAGAGATATACTCTTGCAACGCCGTCAAACTCTCAATATCTTTTGGAGTCGCTGCCAGATTCTGGTTCACTTCTTCAAATCTACCCATAATCCGCGCTGCGACTTGAAAGCAATATTCAACCTGTGCTTCTAGCAATTTGGTGAATACTTCTCGATGCTTTTTCGCCAGAGTAAATCGAATATTTGTCAAATCCACGAGAAAAAAACCAAGATTCACAGCACGAGAAGGTATTGTGTTCAACAACACTTCTTCTTGTTCTCGATGATATGTCACGAGCCGGCGGAGCTCATTCAGCTCGACCGGGGGCAACAGAGACGGCGCATCATCTCCGTCACCGTCATCTCCTTTGGCTCGTGGTGTCGAACTAGCTACTGACTGAGGACGAATAATTGATTTCAAGTAGTCTTCGACGTTCAAGTTTAACAACTGGACGTATTGGCTAAATTGCGAATGGTACTGTACAAGTGGTACTGTTGCTCGTTCTACGGCATTTGCAACTCTAGTAGAAAGGTTACCAATCAATTCCGCTCCGTTCTCCAAACATGCTATGCTGTCTTGATTTGGCCAGAATATACGATCCAAAACAAGACGCTCCACCAGCTCCAACGACTTCAGACGATTCAATGCACCATCAAACTGCGCAGTGATTGTTGACTGAAAATCTTTCGGACTTGTTCCGTATTCAAAACAATATCCTTCTTGCAATGATATTTCCTGGAGCGGGCAATGCGCTTGAGGGTCTTGGGATTGGGCATTCACTAGATGCCATTCTTGAATCTCCATTGCACGATGGGCCACTTCCTCTTTGTTCAGAATTCGCTTATCCGTCGAAATAACCAGCTCAACTCGAAACATTGGCTGATGTGATGAATTTGTTGCTGATTCTGGATTGGGATGATTATCTGGAATAACCCGGATTGCGCTCGGGCTGCTCACTTCAACATGAAATTGAGTCATTTCTTCGATCAATAAAGTGTAATCAAGAAAGTTTTGCTGAACTAGATTGCGCAAAGTATCCTCCACCATGTAATTCACTCGCTGTAGAAAGCAACGTAGTTGGGTCTCTAGGTACTTGAGACGATTGGATTCAGCAGTGTTGAATCGAGGATGCTGTGCTAAGTTGAAATGATGCTGAATTCGTTTGGCTGCCAAGCGAGTCCAATTATCTCGCATGTATCTTAAGCCGGTGTGACTCATTTGAGAATGAGCAGAGGTGAATTCAGCCAAGGTGATACTCTTGGGGGTTGCTCGAACATCACCGAAGCATACTTCTGTTGGCTGCTGATCTAGTAGCAATTTTTGCTTCTCTACGTCAACGCAGCTATTGCGGACATCCAGCAGAGCACATACAGCGAACGGTAAGTTGATGAATTTCTCACTCGATATACTGAGAAATCGTTGGTTGTAGTCAAATCGAGGAACAGAGACAACTCCACATTGGGGAGGCGGAGGCGAGGGAGCTATCTCTGGAAGAGTGAGGTTGTGGAACTCTTGTTGCAAATCTTCTTCGTTGGTGTCAAAAATGAGCTTGTTCATGGTGTACATGTAGCTCCGGTTGACTTCTTCCAGAAGAGACGAGGTTCCTGTATTTGCTGACATGGACGATGCTGAAAAAGTCAGTCTGAGAATATTGCTGATTGTTTCTGAATCTAGTTGCGTATCCGAGCTGATCGGCATACATTCCACATATAGGGACAGACGTAGTATGGCTTCTGCTTGATCACGGCGTTTTATGGCAATCCGCAAGCGTGAGCTGAAGGCGATCGGGTCATCTTGATCTAGGCAAAGCATACTTCCATGTACAACTGGAGATCCCACCCGCTTACCAGCAGACCAGGAAACAATACAACGATCCAGGGCTTCATCAAACGCAGTCACGATGCAGCTAGACCACTTTCCTGCTACTCCATCCTGCTCATTGATTGAAAGCGCAACGGCTTTGATTGGACCTAATCGGAGTAATGACTTAAGATCCGTCGCACGTTGTTCGATGTCCACAAAACACCACAGCGGAAGAAAATTCTTGCACGCGTTGGGATCATGGCCAGGAGGTGGTGGCACAGAATTATTATCGGTACTGAGCGTGGTTGAAATCCCGGGATATCCCATCTTGGCACGAGGCAAAACAGTTTCCATCCATACTGCCAACTCCGCCATATTCTTCTTGTTCACTATGTCCAATAACGACGAAGAACCAGGCACTGACGATGCAGAGCCAGCTGTGTTCTTCGACAATTTTGTGACTGGGAGTCCTGTTCCACTTGCACCTCGGCCATTGTTTGGATACACCAATCGAAGATCTGGCGATCGATTCTGCATTACAGGGCCGGATGACAAAGAGGGCGAATTCGTAGAATCCTGCTGCTCATACTTGTTCAGCTCATTTAAAACCAGGTTTAACGTATCTGCTCTCTTGCCGATCTGAATGGCATAAGGTTTGTCAATGGTGGTAGGGATACAGCAATACTCGTTCATGGGCACGCACCGTTTTTGATGATCGCTTGCTCATGCTGTAATCAAGCTGCTTGAGCTTGGGGACAAACGCTTGCTCGCCAGATTAGCAAGCTGCGTTGGGGCGTGGGAACGTCCCAGTCTTTGCCAGATATGGTCTTCGTTCGCGCCCTTTCAAAACAAAACACCTCTCGCCGTTTCGCAACTGTTCAAATGTGCACTAACATTAGCGTGTGCCTACCGCATCAATCATTTGCCCAAACAGCTTGCAAGCTGTCCAATGTGACCAGCGCATTTCATTCACTAAGGCAATGAAGCATCTTTATAAGTGTACCTTATGAATTGGAAATGCTTTCTCCCATGCTAAATTCTGTGAATTATGGCTCAACTTGGCTCGGAAAAATATCTTGCTGCAACTTCTCAAGCTCTCGAATCAGGGTCGACTTCTTGAACTTCTGTGCGTGTAGAATCGCTTGTTCTATGTATGTTTTGACAACGACATCTCCTCCTTTCATGGATCTGAGAGCACTTAATACAAATTCTTCCTCCTGGATTCGTCACAGCAAAACACGCGTTAATCGACGGCCACTGAAGGAGATATGATAAACAGCTCTTACCTGCTGCGTGATTGCGCGGCACTTGATCAGGCGAAGAATGGTGCTCCATGATTCCCAGTTTTCAGCGAGCACACCGTATACCAAGTGAACAAAGCTTTTTTGCTTGCCGCCATCGTCGCCATCGTGTAAAGGAATTCCCAACATTTGCGCAGCCTCTGCCTTCACCGAGTAGTTGGAACCAACAGATGTATCAGACATGACAGAATCGCCACTTTCGCTGCGACCTGGAGAAACGATCATGGAGGAGCCGCTTGATGTTGAAGTAGGTGAGTGCGAAGGTGAGCCTGGAGAGGACGAAAAGGAGGGTGAACTCGGAGCACGATGAGTCCGTTTCGCTTGTCTCTTTTCTCGTTTCAGCTGAGACGAGCGCTTGCGAGTTCGCTGGCGCTTGGGTGATTGCCCTCCAAGAGCAGCAGCTTCGTCAGCAGCCTCGCCTTGGTACACATTACTGACAGATTGCTGTAACATAGTTCGTTAGAATTTACTAAGAACCAAATACAAGCAGCAAGCGTATGTCGTACCTTGGACGCATTTTTCTTGTAGGGGTTGCCAAGGTTGAAGCATAGCTGTCGCCGGCGTAATCCAGTTGGAGTATCCTCATCTGGCTCTGGTTCACTGAGCGGATTTCGAAGAGCCTCTTTCTTAATCAATCGGGACTCATAGTCACTCATCACATCGATTGGTTGACGATGTTTTTCATCTTCTTCAACAGCTCGGATACTCGGGGCCAGCTTCATTATGCCATCGTCTTGGTTGGGTTTCACAAACGGTCGAGGCAGCTGAAGGGTGTGCCTCGAGGGGCGGTCAAAAAGGACGCGCTTGTTTTTTTGATGAGTTGCTAGCATATCTTTGAGACTCATGCTTGAAATAGCATCAAGAGTCAGATCGGTCTGGCCAGAGTTGGAATCTTTGTTTGGTAATGGAGAGGCTGAGGGGGAGGCTTCAGCGACACTAGACCTGCCACCAGCTCCAACAGCACCATCTGCTCGACTTGGTCGAGCAAACACTTTGTTGTTGGTTTCGCTTTCTGCAATTGCCTGTTCTCGAAGGCGATTCAAAAAGTTTGAAATCTAGGACAGCGTATCAAGGTCAGATAACGAATGCTGGCTGATACGACACGTGCAAAACACGAATTTTACGAACCTGATAGCTACGTCCTGAATCTTGGACTTCAGGAATCATATCATGCAGGTTATATCTGCGCAGCACTTTCTTCAGTGGGGCATAATAATACAGCGGGCAGCCACCAACATAGGCGGTGAAGGACTCTCTCCATGATGAGGGCATAGCTTTGGCTTGAAACATCCAAGTTCCTGTCGCTGAAGCAATATTTTGCCCGCTTGCTTGATAAACACGAGCAGCTTCAACCAAAAGCGCAAACAAAGCCGGAAAATTATATGGAAGCAGCACGAGCATGGCACTTCCAGACGAAGGTCCAGCAGACGGTGAAGCACGAAGAAAACCGATTGGGTCACCTAACAGCCAATGTAACGGTTTATATAAGTCCCGCTGCACAACTCTGCTTTAATAATTCGTCAGACTCACCGATTCGACCATCGCCCTTGCTTCCTTGAACATATACCAACCATCGCTGGCCACGGGGAGGCGATGGATTGAGAGTTTGTTGCTCAAAGACATAGTTGTCCGCAGGAAACTTCAGGGTGTCCAGTAGCATGTGGTTGGTCGCTGCTTCAATGGCTGTTTCGACCGTTCGACGGTAAAGAAGAGTAGGATGCGCTTCTCGCGAAGGAAGAGAGCCTGTGTTTCGATCCAGCCAGAATGCCTCGGCAATCGGCCAGCAATATTCTTTTCCGTTGGGAATGGAGCTGATGGTGTTTCGGATCAGGGGAAACTCGTTTTCTCCTTCAGAAGTTTCGCATTTGAGCTTCACAACAGCGCCAGCTTTCAGCTGCAAAATGATTTGGTCGATGCTGGAAACAGAAACGAAATATGAGTTCTCGTGTGAGCGGTTCACTGCCTCGAGTGGGACTCTGCTATGTTTTTACCTCTGCTCCACAGCTGATTTGGACGTAGGCATGTAAAGCATGCCGCCAGTGGTCTCGCTCAGCGCCATGAGATCGGTTGGTATCGACGGCTGACATTTAACTCCGTTCATCGTCGCAGAAAGCTTAAGCGCGACCGTAAAAAGCCGCTAGAGAACAAACACGCCGAAATGAGCCAGTCTTCCCCCATACACATGCTCAACATGTGCGCACCTGGTCCCAACGATATGGCTCGTGCGTCAGCTCAGCACCCACGGCCGTCGAAGGAGCAATAGTGAGCGCATCCTGAATCATGCCATCGAGACCGGACAGCGTCGTGGCGTCGGTGAGCAGAATGCAGACGGCTACGTTCGTGTTCCAGGCTGTCCTGCCAAGTCCGTACGTGTCCCAGTTGAACTGCAATCGGATCTGGTTCATGAGCTCGAAGGCCTGCTTCAAGGAGGAGCCGATGTCGCTCATATCGTTGGCGCGCAGGTTCTTGAGCTCGTTCAGGAAGGCGTCTTTGTTCGTCGACTGGTCCCAGCCGATGCGCACGCGGCCATTCCACGGCGGGCTCGCCGTACTACCGTCTCCTGCTCCGCCAGAGGTGCCCGAGTGGCGCGCATTGGCCGTGGCGTTCTCGTACCCGCATGAAACCAGCATGAAGTGGTGCTGGTAGCGGCGGTTCGGATCGCGCACGCGCTTGACAAACCGCTCGACAGCCGACTTGGCGTAGTCGAGCAGCGTCATGCCGAAGATCGTGCTCTGGTTCATGGACGCGCTCGTGTCGATCACAAACGTCACCAGCATGATCTCTCTCTCTGCTTTCACACGCGCACGCACTCCTGCTTTCCCCTCTCGTTGTCTGCTGCCCCCAATGCGATACCGGAAAGGAGCACTCGACTAGGTACGAAAATGCCCCAACACCTATGTAATGTGGTACACCTTAAATTGAAGTGTCGTTACATGACACGTCCAAGTGCACACACGAGTGGCACATAAGACTGATGCGAGGAATCATATTGCGTCATGCAAAGGTTTCTGTATTAATCACGAGCGGAACTTCCTTCGCTTGGCGGCTCGCTCTACGACCGCGGCAGCCGTGATGACCTCGGTTTTCCGGCCCTTCCACTGGATAAAGTCCGTCGAGTCCCGCACGCCGGCTTGGAACAGCAGCTTCTCTTCCTCCGTCAGCTTGCGCGTGAACTCTGTCGTGTCCTCATCCAGCGAGTTCATGGAGTTGTTGAGAATCTCGCGGTACCGCTCGCCGCCAAAGGCCAGACGCATGATCTCCTTGATCTCGTTTGCGGCCACATCGTCGACCAGCGGTAGCACGTGCTTGCCTACTTCATAGAAATACGCAGAGAAGTCGCGCAGATTCACCGACGACGGTCCGGCCTTGATCATGCGCCGGAATCGAGGCGTGAGGAACTGCGGCATTTCGAGCGTGACGTCGTCGTGGTTGACCAGCGTCTCGGCCAGCCACAGCGGCAGCTCCACGGACGCGCCGCTCTTGAGATCATCTCCCACGCAGCTTGGGTCCAAGTACGCGCAGTCAATGGCGTCTGTCGTGAACGTGCACTTGACGCGCTCGTCGCCCGCGAAGATGTCGTTGATGTCGAAGTAGCCGCCCGGCGCGTCCATTCTGCAGCCTCACTATTGAAAATAGCTCTTGGCGGGAAAGAGCGCACAATCTGTTTTAACAGGTTTTGTGTCCTATATCAACGCCATAGCTTTGCCTACATCTATGAGGAGGCGACGCCTTGGATATCAGACCAGCAAGATCGATACTGGGCTGCAATGGATACCCAAGAGCCGCACGACGTCGGCGTCCCTCGTGACGAAGAGGCCAAGCACACGGAGCACAAAGTGACACAGCTCATCCAATCCTGGGGGCTGTCTCGGTTTAGTGCGCAAATGGCGCGCCAGTGGCTCATGAACTCGCTCGGCGCCGACGATGGACGAGAGCGAGAGGACCTTAAGCGACTGCGCAAATGGCTTTTGCTGCAATTGAATCGCCGCCAACGGCCTGAAATTCTATCGGAATGGCAGCGTGGGTGCCCAGAGATCGTTCCAGCGCTGCGAGCGATGCCGAGATGGGATTGTCAGCTCTTCCCATGGGTACAAGCGCTGGAAGAGGCGTATCCTGTGATCAAGGAGGAGCTGCTCGCGCTGAAGAGCCAGAAAGGTTTCCAGCCATATCGAGCTCCGTCGTGGGCGAGCAATATTGAGGTACGCGCGCCAATGATCTATTCTTGCTCGGTGGTATGGCAATCTAATGGGCGGCTGTATAGGCCAAAGACGGGCTGGGAAGTGCCGGTCACGATGCCGGAGACTGGAATGTCTTCTATCTCTATCTGCACAACATGGACTTTGAAGCGAACCGCGCACTGTGCCCAAAGACAGTCGCGCTGATTGATTCCATTGGTGATCACTACGACCACGCGTTTTTCTCGGCTCTGGCACCAGACACTCATGTGAAAAAGCACCACGGCCCCACCAACAAGAAGCTGCGCTGCCATCTTCCACTGGTCGTTCCTCCTGACGGGAGCTGCCGACTGCGAGTGGGTGACGAAATCATCCATGCAGAAGAGGGCAAGTGCTTTATATTCGACGACTCGTTCGAGCACGAGGCCTGGAATGACGACACGACGCACAGTCGGATCGTGCTGATAGTTGACGTATGGCACCCGGACCTCAGCGGTGCTGAGAAAAAGTTCTTCAGCTTTCTGCGCAATGCTCAACTGCGCATGGATAAGAAGCAGAGTGAAGCCTCATCGGACAACTTCTACGCCATCATCAAGAAGTCGTACGAAGGAAACCATTCCGTAAAGGAGGCCATTTGGAGCTGAGTTTGTTTTCAGAATACATTTTGTACATATATAATCACATTCCTGCGTTTGTTCAATATCCATTGAGACGGATCCATCGAGGCAGACGACATGCCCACGGGCGGTGGCCTGTGCAGAACACGTTTGATTACTCGTCATCGTAGTTATCGGTTTCAGTCGAATCATCATCGTCTGGAATTGCAAATCGAATCATTCGGCGCTTCTTTTTTCCAGCGGCACGGGGTGGTTCGTGAGCTTCAGATTCTCTTTTCAGCGCGCGCTTCTTGCGCTCCTCGTCATTGTCAGACGTTGTGAGGTCGACAGTGTCTGACTGTGCTGCATTACTATTAATGCTTGCACTTGTGTTGGCATTTTCGGCACCATTTAGACTTGCTGTAACATTTGAACAGCCCTTTGCATTCAATCTTGCGAGAGCTTGCGCTGCAATCTTCGCGTGGACTCTCTGGATCTCCTGCGCATTTGCTTTATTCATGGTCATTGTGTGTGATCCACGGCGTACAATCGCATCTTTGTCATCCAGCACAGTGAATACAACTTGGCCGGGCTCTGCGACTTGGGTTTCATCCAACAAACGGAGGTTACTAAGCAAATGAGACAATTTCCCATGAAGGCGAGACGCTTTGCCTTCGTTGGCATCTGAGGCCTTCATTTTTGATGGGGATTTCTTCGTTGTGTTCTTTCTTGGAGTTCCAAATTGAGTCTCTAGTAGCGTCTTGCCTCGATGCTGTTTTGGAGAGGACGAGCGCGGTTCATTGGATGGAGACGCTACAGCTCGCTGAAGTACTCGAGCTTGACGACGCTTTTCTCGGTGCATCAATTCTTCGATCGTCCCTTTCATCGTTAGTTGTTCGACAATGACGGATTGATAAGCTCCCATTCGGTGAGCTCGACTGATAACTTGGTTCTCCAGTGATTCATCCCAGATCTCATCAACCAGAAATATATGAGTAACAAACGACAAATCCAGACCATGCGAGCCAATATCGGACAAGAGAAGCACATTCGTCGACGGATCGCTGCGAAAGCGAGCCAGATCTTCCATCCGTTCCGTCTTCGAGACACCGGTGATGAAGTTAGCGATTGGAACTTTCTGCTGCCTGAATGCAACCCGCACAGCCCAAATGTTGTGTCTGAACTGGGAAAAAACGAGAGCTTTCACTGCGCGCGGAGCTGTCCGAGAAACGCCATATGGGGTCATGCGGGTTGCCTCAGCAGACGCATACTCTGCCTTCAGCTCGCCAACTCTTTTGACGATGTAGAAAGCCTTACTTGAATCAACAAAATCAAGATGTAGTAGCTCGTCAAGCGCCCTAAAGGGCCGTGGATTTTGATTTCGCTGGTTTCGCCGATTTTGCTGTCCGTTCTGTGCTAGATTTCCATGGTTGTTAATACCGGCTCCTCGACTGCTGCTTTTAATGACCTTTTCTTCAATCACGGTGTATTCCAAACCAGGCTGTAGTTCTTGAAGCTTCTCAGGATCATAAGTAACACCACAAGTCAAGCATACTGGGCCATTGCGATGAAACTGTTCATCAACGCAATCGGCGCAACACAAATCACCGCACGGTAGGATCAAAACCAATTGCAGATGACGCTTGCAACTTGAACACTCAGTGCGCAGGCCGCGAAAAGGAACTCGACGCAAAAATTCTCGAATTGGAATCATCTTCTCAGGAGAAATACCAAGCTCCTTTGTGGCGTAGTCGACTGTTTCGGTCAAAACCTTGTCTGTCATGACAACGTCAAGCTCATTTCCACCACAGCAGGCCCGACGAATATTGCCCATGACCAATACCGCGTGCGCACGATTGATAGGATTCAGCAAACTGTCGGGGTGGTCCATGCCAGGGGTGTGGGGGTCCATATTGGTGATCGCTAAGTTCATCCGCACCACGTTGGCGATGGAGTTGTACTGTTCGTACTCCGTCGGCGTTGGAGCAATCAGCACGTTCTGACGGATCGGTTTGGGGATCAAGTGGCTGACCGAGTCCTTCGTGTGGCGCATCATAATCCTGCTGAGTAAGTGCTGCAGGCGATAAAATGCGATGATTTCATTTCGCTCGAAAGGAGCCGCAATCGCCTTGACCCATGCTTTTCCATCGGGATGCCCATATGGTCGATCATGCAAAAATGTGAGCAGCCCATGCAGGTGGCGCAAATCGTGCGACCGTAGCGTATTCGGTGTCGGTGTTCCGGTCATAACCCACCTCTTGTCTGCAGAGAAAATGCGGGCCATTTGCATTTGGTTTGTCGGTGTCGTGCCACCCAATTTGTGTCCTTCGTCAACAATCAAACGAACCCAATGGACCAAAAGCAGCGATGAGATACCCTTTCGAATTTCTCCATCAGCATATCGCTGTGGGCCATCTTCAAACCCGTAGCGCTTGGGCATCCGTTCTTCTAGAGTCGACGGAGGACGATAGTACTTCCAATCATTGTCAAGACGAGTGAACGATGTAACTACGACATCAAACTTGGCAAGTTCAGCAGCAGACGGCAACTCCAGACCTCGGTCGATGAATACCTTCAAGGCGCCTTCGTTCACGTACGTTTCCAGCTGAAACTTCCAGTGCTTCACCAGAGGATCCGGCACAATGATGAGCGAAGCATGCGACGACAGCAGTTTATCTGTACGCACATGACGGCCTCGAGATTTTGCAGACCGAAGCGAGACACCTTCCCCTCGTTCACTCAAATCCACCAGAGCATGAGGAGTGGAACGCTGCGTTTTCGTTCGCAAGATCAGAGCCAACATCGTAATCGTTTTGCCAAGGCCAGGCTCATCGCAAAAGAGCCCACCACGAGCATCATGGGTCTTGGGAGTTGGGTTGGACACGATGCGTTCATCCACGAGGTCAATAGACACTTTCGCACGTTCATTCTTGGTGGCGGGGAACACAAACGGGTGGCGTGGAAGTGATTCCATGCGGGCCGAGGCCTCGCGATGCAGCATCCACTTGAGAGCACGACGCTGGTGCAAATAAAGCACCAATTTCAGATCCGGAACCACTTCATAAGCCAAATGCTGGAACAGAGAGCAAACCATGCAGACTCGTGCGAGCTCGCGCGCATCCATGAACCGCACGACTTGTTTGAGCACCTGAACCGGCAGGTCGGTGACGATCAATTGGCGCTTGGGGTGGCTCATTCGCTCGACATATGTCCCGTCCTCTCGAATGTTCATCTGTCCCACATCTAGTGGAGAGATGAGGCTGCGGAAGACATCCGAGAGAAAGAGCTGCTTGGTCTTGGCCATCGCCGCAGCCTCCCCGCGAAGTGCGTGCAGGCGGCAGCCAACAACATGGCAGGTGCTGTCTTGCGCGTCTTTCAGCGACTTCTCCACACTCTTACTGCGTCTCTTCTCGTTCCAGGGCACGACCGAAACCAACGTGGGTTGAAAATGGCACAGCACAAACTCGAGCCCAGTCAGCGGCTTGCTAGTGTCGGGGCAGTCTGGGCTCAAGCCCAACTGCAGCTCGATGGTCGCGATCGGCGGGTCGTTCTTGGTCGTCGTGCAGGAGACCACGTACTTGGCCTTGACGTCCAGAATGCCGTGCTCGACGAGATCAATCATCTGTCTCAAGAGACACAGAAACTGGCACCCACAATCCGGGCCCTTGACGCACACGAGCTCCTTGGTCACCGTGAGCGGCAGCGTGGAGAACACAAGCGTGACGCCGTCGCCATCGCCTGGCGTCAGCTCCACCGGCAGCTCCACCCGCGCTCCGAAGCGGCGGGGGACCTGCTCGTACACGGGCGCGAGCAGCTCCAGCTTGAGGCTCATGGCGGATCGGATTGTTGCACTTGGCGTGCCAATGGCGCAGGCAAGAGAGCCGCTCCACTATAGAGGGAGGAAGGGTGGTATGCATTCCGAGAGGTCGGAAATGGGCGATTAGATTGGACAGGAACGCGATGATCGATCAGATTGGACAGGGTGAAGGTACCGACGTGCATGCAAGCACCCATTCGCATTCAGAGAGAAGAGATGGAGGCGCTGAACCACGCGGCACAGGCGCCCGATGCGAGCGTGGCAGGCTCTGCGTTCTACCAGTCGTTGCTGCACTGTTGCGGGTCCAACGAATGGGTCAAGCGCATGCAGACCCGTTTCCCACTCGCGTCGCTGAGCGCCATGTGCGCCGCATCGGACGCCGTGGACAGGCAGCTGTCCACAGAAGATTGGCTGGAAGCTTTTGCTGCGCATCCACGAGTACGTTGTGCTGACATGCTGGACTGCTTCGATATATCCTGTGTGTTGTGCTGGTGCTGACGGACAGTGCATGGTGCGGGAATGCAACAGATCGGTCGCGCGAAGAAGCCAATCAAGGAATGGGAAGCGCAAGAGCAGAAGGCAGGCAGACGCACATATTACCACTCAATGCAGCTCGGACATCCGGCTAACTCACGCCTTCTGCGATGTTATCTGTGATCTAGGCCCACGAAAGACGCACAGGACTCTGTGCTGGATCGTCTCGAAGAACTCAACAACCAGTACTTCGACAAATTCGGGTACGCACAACTTTGGGATTATATGGTTGTGCGCATATATATGTAGTGCTAACGCTGATGCCCTTGGACTGTAGCTACATCTACATCGTCTGCGCCACGGGCAAGTCCGCGGACGAGATGCTGCAGATCCTCGAGTCTCGGATGAGCAACGATCCGCAGAGCGAGATCAAGATCGCAGCGGCGGAGCAGAGCAAGATCACGAAGCTACGTCTCGAGAAGCTGCTGCAACAGTAAGAACGAACCAGCTGCATGATTGGCATCCATTACCACCACAGCCAGCGTCATTCCTCGTTCTCCCATGTAGATGGCAGACCCCAGCTCCCAAGCTGTAATGCTCCGTACTTATCTGACACCTGTCAGTTAAAAATCCAGAGTTCTTAACATTGTTGTTATAAACCCCATTTCCCCATCAGTTGCTGTTGTGAACCTCAGAGGCCACGCGTGATGGCGATTACGATGGAGCTGGCGCAGCGCCTCAAAACGTACGGCCAGGACCACGTGCTCAAGGTCCGTGCGCTGCCCCTTGATGACCCAGAGGCGTATGCAGCTGATTGATATGGGCTCTTCTGCTGCTAGTTCTACGAAGCAAACGCGCTGGACGCGCAACAAGTCGACGAACTCGCGAATGAGGTGCGCTGAGAAGCTGCCGTTGGAGCCTATAAGACGGCAAGCTAATGCGTGATTTGTGTGCAGCTGGGGCAATTGGATCTCGCTTTTCTAAAGTCGATCTTTGAAGCGTCGACTCACGTTGACAGTGGAAGCGCACGAAGTGATCCGATCGCGCCACTCGATGAGTACGATTTGCTGGAAAATTGCTCCTCTGGGGACAAACAGCGCTGGCTGTCGCTTGGTCTCGAAGCCATCAGCAACAATGAAGTTTGTGCTCTTGTGATGAGCGGCGGTCAGGGCACTCGATTGGGCTTCAATGGACCCAAGGGCGCCTTCAGCATCGGACTTCCTTCAGAGAAGAGTTTGTTCCAGATATTCGCAGAGCGAATCCGCAAGCTGGAGCTGCTGGCAGCATCAAAGATCGCTCCTGGAACAGCTTCAAACATCAAGATCCCGCTGTTCGTGATGACAAGTCCAATGAACCATGAGGAAACTGTGGCTTTCTTCCGCCAGAAGAATTTCTTCGGACTCGATGAGGCGCAACTCTTTTTCTTTCCGCAGGGCACGCTGCCGTGCTTCACGACGGAAGGAAAGCTGATGCTCGAGAGCTCGCACAAACTTGCGACAGCCTCCGACGGAAATGGCGGCATTTACAAAGCGCTTGATCGCAGTGGCGCGCTCGACAAGATGAAGGCCGATGGCATCAAGTACCTGCATGTGTTTTCCGTGGACAATGCGCTGTGCAAGGTGGCCGATCCGATGTTTATCGGATATTGCATTGACAAGAAAGCGGATTGTGGCAACAAAGTAGTCTGGAAGTCGCGAGCCAATGAAAGTGTTGGTGTGGTCGCAAAGAAAAACGGCAAATTCTGCATCATTGAATACTCGGAACTAGATAAAGCAACCTCCGAATTGACGGATCCTGCGACTGGGAAGCTCGCCTTTGGAGCCGCCAACATTTGCAACCATTTCTTCACGACGTAAGTACCTGAGATTCGTATTTTTTCCAGCTTGAGAGCATCACTAACGAGATTTGTGTGCTTAGGGAATTCCTGTCGGAAGTGGTTCTGCCTAACTTAAGCCTCGAGTATCACGTTGCGGCTAAAAAAATTCCGATCACCGACGAATCTGGAAAAACCATCGTTCCTGCGACAAACTCTGGCATCAAGTTGGAATCATTTATCTTTGATGTATTTCCGCTCTCATCGCGGATGGCTGTTCTGTCTGTCCCTCGAGAGACGGAATTTGCACCAGTAAAAAATCCCCTCGGAAGCTCGGTTGATTCCCCAGAAACTGCTCGCACGATGTTGCATGAAGAAGCAAAAGCTTGGTTGATTACTGCAGCTCGAACTATTATGGGCGATGAGGAATTGAAAGATTTCGTTGCCAACAAACTGGAGCATGCAAAAGCCATCGAAATTTCGCCGATGGTTTCGTACAATGGCGAAGGCCTCGACAATCGAGTCCTATCGATGAGAGAGCCCATTTTTCGTGAGGTTATCCGATTGGAAAGCCGTATAATGAAGGCTGATCACTGGTCTGTCCCTCCGTTCATTCGACACAGCTTCGAGCAGGCAGGCCAGGCACACATTTTCCGTTTCATTGACGAGAGCAAGATCAGTGCTCAAGAAGCTTGTGATCTCGTGGAAAATCTTCGCTCGCTCAAACCTGTGTCCCTCAATAATCTCTTTTACCGCTCAACAACTGCCGATACCCTCTCTCAGCAACTACCGGACGAAATTGAACCACTGGGAGACAATATGGTACAATTGCTGAGTGAGACAAGTCCAGACACTGTAGATCTTTGGTACACCCGAGGCCTTGAAGCTGTAATGAAAGGCATGGTTGGTGCTTTGGTGCTTGGTGGTGGCCAAGGAACTCGCTTGGGATTTGACGGTCCAAAGGGAATGTACAATATCGGCTTACCCTCCAATACCTCACTCTTTGAAATGTTTGCTCTCCGGATTTTGAAGGTTCAACAGCTTGCCAAGGCTCGATTCAACCTGACTTCAGTGCCTCGTATCCCCTGGCTGGTCATGACAAGTGAAATGAACCACGCGGAGACGAAGAACTATTTCAAGCAGCAAGATTTCTTTGGCCTTGAAGCCTCCCAGATTCATTTCTTTTGCCAAGGAACTCTTCCGTGTTTTACAAATGAGGGTAAATTCATTCTGGAAACCCCAAGTCGACTCTCTCGCGCATCAGATGGAAACGGAGGTATTTATCCGTCCTTGAAAGCGAGCGGTCTCTTGAACTACCTCCAAGTCAACAATGTGCAATACCTGCACGTCTTCTCGGTCGACAACGTGCTTTGCAAAGCCGTCGATCCGGTGTTTATTGGATACTGTATTGAAAATGATGCAGACTGCGCTAACAAAGTGGTTTGGAAGGACCGACCGGATGAGAGTGTGGGCGTTTTCGCAAAGAAGAATGGACGTGTCTGTGTAGTCGAGTACAGTGAGCTTGATCGCGAGTCGTCTGAACTTATGGATCCTGTTTCGGGCAAGCTTGCGTTTGGTGCAGCCAATATCTGCAACCACTTTTACCGATTGGACTTCCTGAAGTTTTGCTGCAACCTGGAAGAGTTTGCTGAATATCACGTGGCCAAGAAGAAGATCCCGTATGTTGATGACCAAGGCAAGACGATCACACCCACCACAAACTCTGGCATCAAGCTGGAAACGTTCATTTTCGACGTGTTTCAACACTCGAAGAACATGCGAGTTCTCGGAGTGTCACGCGAAGACGAATTTGCCCCAGTCAAGAATGCTCCTGGTGCTGCGACCGATTCGCCAGACACTGCCCGTCATTTGGTCTCGGAGCAGTGCAAGCGATGGCTGCTCAATGCAGGTGCAACGTTTGATGACTCAACGAACGGATTGTGTGAAGTTATGCCGTCGCTGTCCTACAATGGCGAAGGACTGGACGAAACAGTCAAGAGATATTCCCCGATCCGGCTTCCCGTCGTGCTTGGCCAGCAGGTGCAAACACCCGAGCAATGAGCGTTTGAATGGTGGACGATCATGCCGATTCAAGCCCCAACATGTCGTTGTCTGTAGGTGTCAAATTTGAAGTCCGTGCGGTAGAGACGCAGGGAACAAGTCGTGACTGAAGGGATGTTTGCTTCCTACGTCAGAGCGTCTGGAGAAGGAAACCTAAAGACAAATAGATCCGCTTTCCATGTATGTTGCTGAATTCTTTTTAGTGTTTTTGGTGTGTTACATAGTGCTCGTCTACCGGCAGTCGCCCCGTTCACGTCAATCGAAAAGTGCTGGTCAATTCCAACTTGATGGGCCCCTAGCGCCCATCAAGTGCCCATTCACACACGCAATCTATTCCTGCTTGCCTGCGTCCATGTCGACATCGTCCTTCTTATCTTCTTCATCAGTGGTGGTCGCTTCCGGCTTCTGTTCGTCTTCAATCTTCTCCTGCGCAGCGCTCTCTTCCTTGGCAAGCTCATCCTTCGCAGGCTCTTCCTTAGCGGGCTCGTCCTTAGCAGACTCTTCCGTAGCAGGCTCTTCCTTGGCAGATTCGCTGTTCGTCGTCACCGTGTCCTCCTTCGGCTTCTCGGCTTCGGCCTGCTCAGTAGTAGACTCCTTGCTATCCTCCTTCGTCTCTGTTACCTTGGAGGGCGATGCGCTCTTGCTGCGACTCTTGCGGTCCGCTGCGCTTCGGCTTCGGCTACGACTACGGCTGCGCATCTTCTTGCGCGATGATCGGCTGCGGCTTCGACTACGACTGGCGCTACGGCTGCGGGCGCCACGCGGGAGGCGCACGCGAATGTAAGCACTGTCCGTACGGGTGCGGAACTCCGTGTCGTCCAGCTTCTCGACCGCATAGCGCACGTCCTTCTTGTTCGTGTACTCCACGACGGCGCCACCGCGGCCATCCACTTCCGAGAAGACGACGTCACCGGCCTTGCGCATATAGTCCTTCAGATCCTGCCAGGAGGCGCGTAGCGGCAGGTTCGAGACCTCGACCGAGTACTCGCCCGTGCCGCGCACGTTGCGCGGGAATCTAGCCGAGGCGCCACCACCTCCACGTCTGCCGCCAGCGTTGGCCGGCTCCACGCGCAGGCGGTGGCCGTCGTACTCGTAGCCATCACGGCCATCAATGGCGTCGTCGGCGTCGCGCGAGTCCTCAAAGTCCACGAAGGCGAAGGCCGGCGGGCGCGAGGGGAACTTGACGTCGATGTCCTTGATGCGGCCGTACTTGTAGAAGAGGTCCTCCACCTCGCGCGTGCGGATGTCCATGGGCAGATTGCCGACGTACACGCGGGTCGTCATGATGGCCGAGTCGCTTTGTCTTTGGGTCGCTCTTGGGCAGCGGTTGTTCTGAGAATGCCCAGGAGGTTTGTTTGGCTCAGATGCTTTCTGGAAGGTTCGGAACGCACGGGACACCGAGACTGGACGAGCTCATTTACGGCATTTATGGGATCTTTTTTCCTTTATTTATGTTTGTTTAGATATGGCACGAACAGCAGCCCGACCAGGATGTGCAGCCCGAGGTTCCAGAGCGCGGCGTCGCGACGGCCGCTCTGCCACATGCGCTGAGACAACAGTGATGAGAATCAGCAGACGAGTAGTAGCAAGCCATGCGATATGATGATGCTGTACGTACCATGACGTAGCTAATCGACGCGGAGAAGCACGAGATCGAGCCGCAGAAAGACGATACAAACTTGAGAGCCAGCAGATTGTGCTGCATGCCCTCAGGCGAGAAGGACGTGACTGCGTACGCAGTCCACGCAAGCAGGCACGACACAAAGTTGCACGTGAGCGTGCCCCAATCCAGAGCCGCGAGGTCTCCGAGCGCATCCGGACGTGGCTGTAGATAACTGCAGATGACGTCCGAGAGCAGGATGGCGCTGCAGGACATGAAGATACCCAGGAACAGCTCTTCGCCATCGGCTACGCGAATGGATCCGATGAACTGCGGCTCTTTGGGGTCTCTGTTCCAGACACGCGGTTAGAATAGACGCTCGGAGGCTGATAGAAATGGCAATGGCTTACCGAACAAAACCGCGCGGACCAAATGCTGCAGTCAGGACGGTTGTAGCGATGAATGTGACCGTGCAGACCATCAGCGAAGGGTATTTACGATTCGCCATGATGCGCACCCATTTCCCAGTCACGGGGGATGTCATGCAGAGCCTCACCGCGTCCTTTCCGCACTGAAACGACAGGCAGGCGGCTAAGATGGAGCCGCAGATGTACATCGGCCCCATCCACATGCTGTGTGTGCTCAGATCCCCAGCGTGATCCACCATGAATGGGAATGACGTAAAGACCCTGCATCATACACACGACGTTAAACGGCGGTCACTATGAGCCGACATGGGTACATGAAGCGATCGTACCCAAGAAACGCCGATCGAAACTGCATGCAGGCGATTGAGATGCCTGTATGTGCCGCTCCTTTCGCTGGCAGTTGCTCATAACCGAACGTAAGTCCTTCCAGAAACGGCCCAATGATATTCAGCATCGTCGCGCTCGCATTAAGCTTGAAGCCGACCGCCAACGTCCACGCCGGCACGAAGCACGTGGTCACGCACTCGGCGCTCGTGGCGCAGATGAGCAGCCACAGGAACTTCTCGTGCGTCTCTGCGTCCACATCCACGACTGCGGGCTGTAGCTGCTGGCTCTGCAGACCGAGCCCTGGCTCATCTGTGGCAGGCGAGAGCCCTTCCAAGCTGCGCCGCGGCACGACCGACGGCAGCTGAGTCGTCGACAAGCGCAGCATGAGGCAGGCCGGGACGTAAAGTACGTCATGCGCTTTAAGTTCGGTTTCGGTCGTTGCAGTTTGAGGACAAAAAGTTACGGACAAAAGGAGAACGGACTAAGTACGAAGTTGAGCTAAGTACGCACTCACACTCACAAGCAGCGGCTTCGGTTGCGGTGCGCGGGAAGAACGCGCGTTGCATTACGGCGGGAAAGCTCTAGCGAAGGTCGGACTTACGACCCCGCGGCGGCTGCGGGTTCTCAGCGGATACGCGAGCAACTGTGCTATAGCGAGAACCAGACAGCATGGACCCCGACGAGCAGACCATTGGAGACGCGGCGCCGCAACGGCCATCCATCACGGATGGGCATGAAGCTGCGCTGGTTCCAGTGGATGCGGCGGCAACAGTGACGGAGCAGCAAGTGCAACCGAACCAAGAGATTGAAGAATCAGGTGCGTGGAATGGAGAAAGAGGGCACATTGCTCTGGGTTGTATGGCGTTCAGTATGCTGACTGCGTAGTTTATTGCATGCAGAGCTCTACTTCCTGATTGCCGACTTCCTCAAGCGTCGCTCCGGCTGCCAGAAGGCTGCAGATGTGCTGATCCAAGAGCTGGCGGAGCAGAAGCTGCTCAAGGAGAACGTGAATTGGCAAGGACGACGCAAGCCTGCCACGTATGAGGACTACCGCATGCGCCATCGGGATCTGGCGCCGGGCCATTTGCTGCAACTGATGCAGCACTCGACAGCTACTGCGCCCAGGACTCCGAGAGCAACCGCTGCATTTCCGCATGGCACCAAGTCAAAGTTGCGCACAACGAATTCGCTTTTGGTCAAGCGCAGGGCTGCCAATGCGCATCGCAGACTCACGGAGGCAGAGCGCAAGGCCCTCGCCAAGAACATCGTGCAGCAGCATTTCGACTTGAGACACACGGTGCGAACGCAGGCAATCGTAGAAAAGGTCATCCGGAAGTACGAGCGATTGCAAGAATACCTCAGTGCCAGCAGCACCGATGAGCTGCCTGCGCACATTCAGAATGAGCTGGCCCAGGACACCGTCACTGCGCTCGCTGCCGATACAAGAGCGCTCAAGCAGCTCATGCAACTAAAGGGGAAGCGCAAGGGTGTCGAAGAAACGATCGAGAGATTAATGAACGAGGCTGCGTGCTCTTCGCTGTTTCAATCCTCGGTGCGCACGGGCATGAACCAGGCTTCGCTGCTGCAGCGTCGGGAAGTGATGCTTGGGCGCCCGCAAGGTGATTTGCCGCCGATGCACCTCTACAGCCGTATGCGTAGATTGAAGACGCTGAACGGGCATCTACAAATCCCTACGTACTGTTTAACGTACGACAAAACGGGCAAGTTCGTGATTACCGGCGCTGATGACAGGTAAACGAAGTGGTAGATCAGGAGGATGGTGCTGTCACGTGTAGGTACACTCACACTTTCTGTCTGATTCGCGCAGACTAATCAAGATATGGTCCTTATCAACGGGTGACCTGCTCTTCACACTTCGAGGTCATGTCGGAAACATTACGGATTTGGCTGTGAACAACTCCAATACGCTCTTGGCCTCGTCGTCGGATGACAAGACGGTGCGTGTTTGGGAGCTCAGCACTGGTGCTCCAGTTGCTGTTCTTCTGGGCCACTCGAGGTACGCTTCTATGACTTGAGTTACCCATTCATTCAATCTATTTTCTAACTGAACGTGAATGCGCAGTATTGTGAACTCGGTACGTTTTCACCCAAGTAAGAACGTGGTGGTCACAGCGTCAGACGATGGACGGTGCTTCTGCTACAAGGTTCCAGACATCCCTCGAGTGGATCAAGCAGAATCAAAGCAGCAGACAGCTCAACGCCTCCACGCACTCGGCGCGTATTTGCTGAGTCTTCACCCCGTTTACTCGCTTAGTCACGGTGGGAACCGTCAAGGTGCGCGATCCTGCAAGGTCTTGTGTTTATCCTTCAGGTATGTTGTTTGATATCATTACAGCTGGCTTATTCCTGTTGAGCCTGGCTAATCGTGTTTACTTGAGTAGCCGATGTGGAGATTACGTTGTTACTGGTGGTCAAGATGGTATTGGCCGAGTTTGGGATGTGTCAATTTTTTCAAAAGCCGATGGCCCAGTAGTAGTTCCTTTATACCAACCTGTCGAACAGCCTCAAGCTCAAGTAGTGCCTTCTATCCCTTCTCTTCAAGCACCTGTGCAAACCCAAGCGCCTTCTACAGAATCAACGGAAACTGCCCAGTCATCTACGATAGAAGAACCGCAAATTGTGAGCCCGCCCCGCGAGATGATCGAATCAGTGTTTGAAATGCTACCTGAGCCAGTTCAGTTACCACTGGGCGTTACAGATATGCAGTTGCCGCAACTAGCTCCCGTGGAAATGACTCCGCCTGTCGTGATAGGGCAGGAGAACCCGCTGCCTCGTCAAACGCAACTGCCTCAATTGCCACAAAATGGTCTACCGTCAGCATCAATCGCAGATATTGAGGTTCCGCAGCTTCCAAGTGGCGAATTGATTGCGTATTTGAAAGGGCATACTGGCCCAATCACAAATATTGTGTATAGTAACAGCGGTGATCGCATTGCTACTGCCTCGATCAAGGACGGAACGACACGAATTTGGCAATGGACAAAAAAGTATACCAAGATGAACCACAAAGTTCTGTTTCAGAAAGTCCATGATGAAAATGAAGAGCTGGCGTCGACTTATGGCCTTCAACTCCGAAAGAAGCCTATTCCTGCTGTGGATACACTTACGTGGACGCGAAATGATCAGCGACTTATCACGCTTCATAGTGTCAAACCAGATGTACATGCATCTGATGCGCCGTGGCATCAGCGTGTTCGAATTTGGGACCCATCCAGCGGCAAATTGGTAATGACTCTGGGCGTGACTGACCAAGAGAAAAAGAACGGTCATGTAAATGCTGTTTTTGCGATGGATGTCCATCCAACTGATTGGCGCCTCCTGGTAACTGCTGGGTACGATGGTCGAGTGTTTTTGTGGGATATTTCGACAGGTAGAATATTGAAGTCATTTGTCAATACCTCGCCAGAATCCGAATTGGTTGCGATGCTCGATGGAGGTTTTATGCCCAATGGAGATGGATTCTGTTTTACTGACAGAATTGGACGGCTATTGATTTTTGGCACCGGGTCCAGAGAGCGATACACTGCCACGCCCGTTCAACAGTATTTCCACAACGATTACGCAGTGCTCGTAACGGACAGAAATTTCAATGTTTTCGACCGCGAGACGAATCAAGCTCCAAGTCTGATGGAGTCTGGGCCTCTAGTCGACATTTTTCGAATTGAGTATCCACACCAACCGCCCCATTTACTATCGAATCGGGCTGCTTTGACTCCAGCACTTTATGAAGAGAATCGACGACTGCGAGTGGAACAATGCAAGGAGTCTGAAATCAAATGTCACGTTCATCATCAAGCAGATGACGATGAAATAGAATCGTTCCCTTCCGCGATTTGCGCTGATAGGTTGCCAGAAAATGAAAACATTGTTGGGGCCCGCCCATCTCTGGCGAATTCGTCGTATCGTCTCAATGGAGCTCCGGTAATGCTATCTGAAATTCGTCGACGATATACAGGCCAGAGACGTCAGCGTAGTAGTCCTAGAATCGAAGAGCGCGATACAACAGTATTGAACTTCGAAATTTCGAGTGACGATGACCACAGCGACGAAGACTTCCAAGCACCTACTACTACCATACGCGACGACGACGATGAAGACGAAGATGATGATGACGACGATGAAGACGATATTGATGAAGACGACATCCTAACGGATAACGACGACACTCTTGATTCACCGTCGCAACTGAGAAGACACCGTTTGCGGAGCATGCGTAATACGGCTACTCGGCATTCGTGGGCAACTCGCGGTGGACCACGACTTCGAAACGAAAACTCTGATGAGGAGGAACAGCCCAGGCGGCTGCGAAGGCGAATAATCCCACGTACAAGACGTATGTCCGACGCTGATGACGAAGATAGTGACAATGAAGAGGTGAACCATGATACTGTTAATGCTCCGAATGTTGCAGAATCGTCGCACAATCGCCGTGACGATCGAGATGATGTTGTGGTTGAGACGAACGATGGCTTTATTATGGGCGCCAATCAGTTGGACAAGTTTGATCGATCGATTACGTACGAGCAAATGCTGGAGTCAAAACGACAACTATCTGATCGAGGCCATGAAATCAACGAGGCAAGTGATGAAGCATTGATTCCTTGCGCATTCTGCAACTTTGGAGACGACGGTGGAATGTTAAAACTGCCAGGTGATGGCATGGGCGTTCATCCAATAATTAATGGCTCTCAACGGCTTTTCGTTCATGATCAATGCGCGATCGCGTCGCCGCTTTGCTTCAATCGTGCTGGGAAATGGTACAATGTGACCAAAGAGATCCGACGAGGGCGTTCACTGTCGTGTGTCCAATGCAAAAAGCGTGGAGCGACGGTTGGGTGCACAATTCCAGCTTGTCCTCGATCGTATCACTGGAAGTGCGCTATTAGTTGCGGTTGGTCACTCAACCAGATTCAATTCTACTGCCCTCAACACGAATCAGCACGCACGCAAGAAATTAGTGCTGACCATTCCACTATGACCGAAGGTGAAGAGCCTGTTACGAAACGCTTTGGTCTCACCTTCCATCGGGAATGGCTCCAGCGGGCTTCCTTGAACTCAACTCATCAATACGTTCCTCAAGTTGGTGACGATGTCGTCTATTTTCCTGAGGGCCATCAAGTGTATTTACGGTGCTGCTCCATGCAATTACCATCGTATCTCAGTCGATTTCAGAAATACTTCGCGCTCAAATGCCGTGTTGTGGATATCAAGTACGTGTTTCCTTTGGCTGATGACTTCATAAAATCCAGCGCTATCAAGTGCGAGCTATCGCTTGCTGTATTGGCAGTCCCAACGACGTCATTTCTTCAAGACGAAAACGAAGAGACGAAAGAATCAGAGCAGCCGGAACCCCCTGGCGATCTTTCTCTATTCAATGCGTCGCAATTTCAGGAGTTTACCGGTGCCGACCAGGACCTTCAGGTTTCAGCAGAGCTTTCATCCGAGAGATTCTGCTTTAACCTTGAGTATCATTCTCACGATGTGGCAAACTTTTTGGTGCTTGACCATGCGTATGAAAATGGCGTCTTTGGAGAGTGGAGGGTTGGCCAACGTGTACAAATGCCGTATGTTCAAATGGATGAGTTTGGTTACGAGCATGCTTTCAAAATGACGTATGGAGTGATCGATCAAATGAGTCCAAAGAAAATCCCAAATACGAGGAATATTTTGTCTCCTTGGGAGTGTATCAAGGTAAAATGGGAAGACCAAGACGAAGAGGAGTGTTGTGTCAGTCCCTGGGAAATAGAGCCAGCAGTACCTGATGAACACCAGGCGAAGCAACAGACTGATGCCCAGCGTCGATCCACAAGACGGCTCAAGGCAAGAGGTATTCGAGGGCGAAAACGTTCGGCACTAATGCACCACATTTCCCAAGTCATGACAATGGACATGTCGAAAGCTTTCATTGACCCCGTGGACGAACATTTCATGGATTACTTGATCACGGTCGCCAATCCGATTGATCTCACCAAGATGCTTGAAAGGGTTCGCTTCGGTTACTATCGCCAGATCGAAGCGTTTATTGCTGATGCCCGATTGCTGTATCAGAACTGCGAAAAGTACAACGTCCCAACAAGCAGCATCGCACAGAGCTCGAGGAGTATTTACTCGGCTCTACTGACGCACGTGCGGACGCAATTCACTAACCATCACGATTGGAATGAACCTGATCCAAGCCAGGCTATTCAATATCCTCCGGATGAGCCAGGAGAGCTCTCAGATGGCGATGATGATATCGAGTTGCCGGCTCCCGTTGCGTCACCTGTCGCTGACACGAGAAGAGCATCCTCCGTAGATGTTCTTACGACGGGCACGAACCGAATTCTTAATGATGAGGTCCCTCGTGTTGTGGCATCTCGTGATGATGGTAACGACTCTTCTTCCTTGGACCACGTTCCACACGAAAGTAGTATCGACGGCAGCCAGAGCAGCCCCATCCTTTCACAGGACATTGATGTGACGGCTGTGCTGGCCAGCATATCGGACCAGATCCAGAATTCGCCTCAGCCCAAGATCCTCACCAAGTCACCTGCCACGACCAAGTCGCCTGCGAGAATGAAGCGTGTGGTGCGACCGCCAGAGATCTTCACATCACCTGGCAACTCCAAGAAGCGGAAAGATCGCAGTGTGTCCGAAAACAATGTGATCACGTTCGACTCGCTTCTGGACAAGTTGACCAGCGACCAGCGCAGTCTTTTCGAGAGCACGTGCGACGACGACCTGCAGTCGGTCTTGCAAGATTTCCACATGGCTCTCATGCAGGTCGATGAGATGGATATCTTTGCCAAGCCTGTGACGGAGGAAGAAGCCCCGAACTACTTCAAGGTCATCAAGAACCCTATGGACTTTGGCACGATCATGGACCGGATCGACAAGTACAAGGCGTTCTGGAAGTACTTTGTACGTATTTGTGTGATGGCTTATCTGCTGGTTCTCACGCTCTGTACTCACATCTCTCTTCTGTTTTCTCTGTCATTAGGACGACGTGCATCTCGTGCTTTCCAATGCGATCCTGTATAACGGCTGGGAGTCCATGATCGGAGGGCTCGTCATGGACATCCAGAACTACTCTGTCAAGTTCCTGCTGGACGCCATCGGCGGTGGCAAGCCGCAGTCCACGCGCAGCAGCCGAGGCGCCAAGAAAGCTGCCGCTGTTCCTAAGAGCGTCAAGGCACAGAAGGCCAAGCGGAAGGCGCCTGCCGCCCCAGCCCCAAAGCGTCAGACGCGCAACGTGATCGAGTCCGACGACGAAGACAGTTGGGGCAGCGAAGAGGAAGAGGAGGAAGAAGAGGAGGAAGAAGAAGAGGAGGAGGAAGAAGAGGAAGAGGAGGAAGACAGCGATGCGGACGAGAACTGGAACGCCCGCAGCAAGCGGAAGCGGTCGCTATCGTCGTCGTCCCGCACGCCTAAGCGTCGCCGCTAATTTAATCTGGTAAGAAGCAGCAACAAGCACACAGAACGCCCTTGATTTCTTTCATGGAGCTCGCTTTTGGACTTACAAATTTCCGAGTACGCCATCACACAAACTAAACTAAATTGGAGCGCGCTCTAGCTAGATCAGCCGCATGCCCGAGAGCGAGAGCTCCGAGTGGGCCAGGTTGCTGGCGTCCATCTTGTCCATTAGCCGGGCCGCGATGCGCTTGAGCGACCGGATGTCCGAGCCGTTGATCTTGTCCCGCGGCGTGACGTCGCCCAGCGAGAGGCAGCCCACAATGATGCCTTCCTTGGTCACCAGCGGGATGGCCACGTAGAACTGCATCTTGAGCTGCTGCACGATGGGGCTGCGGGCCGTCCGCTCGTCCGATTGCAAGTCCAGGAACACCAGCGGCTCGGGCGACATGATCGCGTGCGACTCGAGCGCGATGTCGCGCGGCAGCTGGTCGCCTGCCAGGCCGTTGGCCGTGACCAGCAGACTGGTGGAGCCCATGAGCACCGAGACGGCGGCCACGGGGCAGTTGACGCTCGTGCGCGCAAAATCCAGCAGCTCCTTGAGGTTGGCCTCTGCGTACTGCTGCGACAGCGACAGCGTCTGGATGCGCTTGATGCGCGCCTGCTCGTTGTGCGGCATGGGCGCGTCCGGCCACGCGTTGCCCTTCTTGTACGTGAGCGGGTACTCGCAGTGCGTGTTCTCGACCACGTCGTCCTCGTCGTCGATCGAGCCGTTGGTCGTGATCGAGTACGACACGGACGAGTTGAGCGTGATGCTGGTCATGTCGCTGCCGCCCGTGTCGCGGTACGTGTACTCGGACGACGAGGCCGTGGTGTTGCGGGTCGACGGCGGGTAGCCGTCCGAGGCGCGCGAGCTGGCCATGTCGCGCGACGTCCACGAGTCCTTGCTGGCCGAGCTGCCGCGCGAGCTCGAGTGGTCGTCCGTGACGCTGCGCGTGACGCTGGCGGACCAGAGCGCGCTCGTGTCCTCGCCGTTGAGACACGACATGCATACGCGCGCGCCGTTGGTTGCCGTGGTCGAGTTGCCACGCGTGTCCTTGCGCACAGACGAGCACTTGGAGCAGACGGATGTGCCGCATATCCGACAGTGGTGCTGGCGACGGAAGAGGTTGAACGTGGACGTGCACAGCGCGCACGTGTTGCTGGACTCCCACTTCTTCTTGTCCAGCAGGTTGTTGTGGCGGATGCGCATGTTCACGAGCGCCGTGGGCAGGAACCGCACCGAGCCGGCCATGCGCAGCAGCCAGTTGCGGTCGATCTGCAGCGAGTCCGTGTTGAGCGGCGCGGTCACGAAGAACGTCACGCGAGTGGCGTCCGAGTCCTCAGCCGACTCGACCACGAAGCCGCAGTTCTTGAACGAGCTGCGCACCATGGTCTTGGGCCCGAACAGCGGCTGGCACACCGGCAGGTCCAGCGACTCCCAGATGGACGCGCCGTACGCGCTCTTGCTGGTGGACGCCGGGTCGTCGGACGCGAAGGTCTGGTTGTAGCGCAGCAGCACGAAGTCGCGCACGGGCAGCTGCGGGTTGTGGTCCTTGAGCGCCAGCCAGTGGCAGGCCATGGAGCTGGCCATGGCCGAGGCCGTGGACCGCGAGCGGTTCTTGTTGGCCAGGTTGGCCTGGTGCTGGGTCGTGAAGCTCAGGTCCGCGTGGTGCAGCACGACCGAGTCCGCGTAGTGGGACCCGAACAGGTCCATGAGGAACGCGCGCACATCCGCCGTGTTGCTGCCGCTGAGCAGCTCCATGACCTCGTCGCAGTTGCTGCTCTGCAGCAGCAGCACGCCCTTCATGATCAGCAGCTGCTCCTTCTCGTCCACCAGCTCGTAGATGCGATAGTTCTCCTTCTCGTGCATCAGCCGGCCGTTCTTGTGGCCATGGGCCTGCGACGGCCGCGTGTCCTCATAGTGGTCCACCTCGTTCACGTACCGGATGAGCTTGCGCACGCGGTTCTCGCCCAGCTCCTCCCATTGGGCCTGGACGTCGCGCGTGAGGTAGTTCTTGACCTTGTAGTTCTGGAAGATGCGGTCGCTATACCGCCCGGCCTCGGTCGCCACGTTGACCGTGCTCATGGTCGCGCCCATCGGCCGCATC
This sequence comes from Elongisporangium undulatum, assembly GCA_023334555.1. Taxonomy (NCBI): domain Eukaryota; phylum Oomycota; class Peronosporomycetes; order Pythiales; family Pythiaceae; genus Elongisporangium; species Elongisporangium undulatum. The sequence continues at coordinate 86,081 of JAADVF010000001.1, forward strand.
ATCATGGTTGCCGCGGGGGTGGTGGTGGTTGGTCGGCCGCTGCGGTCGAGAGTATAATAACAAACACTGGGCGCTTGGTTTCACGCTGCGGCTCGGGCGGCCAGATGAGTGTTGTGTGCGGTCGCGAAATGCGGCAGGCAGAGAGCGGTGTGTGTTGTGTGACGGAGACGGAACACAGCTGGAGTGCCAGTTGGATGGGCACGGTCCCTTGCTCTGACACACAAAACCACGCACGGCAGAGTCGGGTCGCGCGTTTGCGAAAGACAACAGATGAGTCTTGCGGGGCGCGCTGACTTGGCCAATAGCTGTGGACGACTCGACTTGCGGGCCAGTACCACGACTTCAGGAGGGACCTTGGCGCTCCCTTGAGTATGGTTGTTAGTTAACCGACTTCACATAAGACAGGCCTTCTCTTGTTTATTTGGTTGTTGTTGGGTGGGTAGCGGACCCAAGGCGCATCATCAAAAAGACAACAACAGGGCGCTTGCTCGGATGACTGCTGCATACTGCACATAAGTATAGGCAAACACACACACTTGTAGACATCTTTAGGCGGAGTGTACACCAGTGGGATTACTTCTTCAAGCAAACTGCGCGTATGCTCATCGACGATTTGTCTGAAGCAGCAAATCTTCATCCAGCCAACCAGTCTGGGGAATCGTCTCTCACTTGCGTTTTGTATCAGCGCGCTTTTCGAATCAAGCCGGGCTGCCAGTCAATGAAATCGGTCTGAGATTTATCGGCACTTGACTGCCGCGCTCATTTTCTCAAAATGCATAAACAGTGCAGCCGGGAGCTCCCAAACGGCGGGGCGGGACGATCGACTCGACCTTTACAGGTAGGTATCGTACCCGCTTGTCAGCGCAAGCGGGCTGTCCTGTCAACTGTTGTGGGAGCACCTGCCATCTCCACCTTTGGGTTCCGAAATGTTCCGAATGCTGATCCGTCAGATGGCCGCGGGAGGCTCCCTTCTCATCCACGCAAGGGTACAGATCAGCGTTTACTATCCCACAGCTGATGCTGCGCTGTAGAGGGGCACGCAACCAAATTGTAGCTTCAATCCTGCGGTGGACTGTCGAGTATAAGCATTCTGAACGGTTCGGAAAGCTGACGAAAGATGCTCTGAACTGTTTTGAAGGTGGCTGACTGCTTGACGTACCGTACAGGGAATGTTCTCAGTGGCCCTGTGCTGAAAAAGGAGCGATCCATCATGCTGCGCATGCGAGATGGTGTGATGCGTGACTCGGTCGACTCTGCATGATAAAACCTTGCGCATCCAGGGAGCGCAAACAACCGGCGAGTGAGCATTGCCGAGATGTGCATTTGAGCAATTCCGAAGGTGGACTGTTAAGTCGAGTCACGAGTCAGAACTTTAGATCGCTCATTGTCCCACTCACGCTGTGGACACTGTATATCATTCACCATTTCTCATGGAGAATGCAGTGCAGCACTGATATGGAGATCTGGCTCGGGCAGCGCAATCGGAGTGACTCGTTTGCTGATGATTGCTGCAGGTTGCCCAACTTTTTTTGGAACTGGCTGACGAGTCTTTTCGCGCCAAACTGACTCCCTGCTGGTTGGATATGTGTGATTGCTTGATCTACACGATATCCAAGAGGGAGGATGACTGCCGTGCGTGCGTCGTGTCCACTGAACCTGTGCGCATGATCCATGAGCGGAACAGATCGATCCACCAGCAGTCACTGTGCCACAAATCCACCCAAGCCGCCCCGTCTTCCAATGTTGTGTTGAATCTGCATGCCATGATGGTGTTTACAGGTAGGTTATGCAGGTATGACAGTACTATGAGAACAGAGGCTTGTATTAAATGACACTACTGTACTACTTTACTGCAGAAAGCAGTAAAGTAGTACAGTAGTGTTGCAGAAAGCAAGGTTCGGTTGTTAGATAAGAGTAAAGTGCGGTGGTTGCTATATGAGGGGACAGGGGGAGGGGAGGGGGTCCTCTGGTCGAGGCGGACGGCGTGAGAAGTTCGAGACCAACGGAACAGGAGTGGATCATGGCTCTCCGAGTGGCAGGCGAGAAGGTGGCGGCCAAGGCGTCCAGCCCGGCCGTGACGCTTTACCGATACATCACCAAGCAGGTGCCGCGTGTGCTGACGCTGTACGATGTCTCCATGGAACCCGTGGAGGCGCGTATGGCCATTCAGGCGCTCTTCCGCCAGAACGCCGACGTGAAGGACCCCCGCATCGTCGATATGCTGATCACCAAGGCCAACATGGAGCTGGAGGAGACTCTCATGCTCTGGAAGCAGAAGGTGCATCTCATGACGCTGATTGAGCAGGGCCAGAACCTGCGCGCCAAGCCCAAGAAGACCGATGAGGAGTCCCTGGCTAAGTTCTACGCCGGCATCGACGACGAAGACGACGACGACGACGACTGGGACCAGTTCGGCGGCCACGCCACCGCCGGCAAGCACTAGACACAGACACGTATTGTCACTCTAATTGGAAAAAGGAGGCGATTGCATAAGAGAGAGAGAGAGCACGTGCCACATTCACATAAGTCTATTGCAAGGCGAATCAAAGCAAGAATGAAACCAAATCACACATTGCACTGATCTTCTTGCTTTGATTGTAAGCTGCGTTTACCGTTTGCGTTGAATTGCCGAGCATTACTTCTTTGATTTATAGTGACAGACATGGTGACTTGAATGAGTTTGGTCCAGAAAGCTTTCTTGTGCGCAACATTTTCATTTGGTAAAAGCTACGCGATACCGTATTCGTTGCGTAGAGCGCTTATGTGAATCAAGTTGGTTTTAATTATCTTCTTGAAAAAGCGGTTGGCACGGCGATAGAAGAGAGGAGTGTGGTCCAATTCGAAAGGTAGCTAGTTAGCTTTGCTGTGGGAAGCACAATACGCTTATGGCAAGACACATCACTCAAGATTGCAAATGTAAATCCCCATTGATTTTCTGTTTGTTTTCTGGTTTGGACAACCGACGGAGATCGACTCGACGCCCACTCGCTCTCTCACGCGCCGCACCGACCAAAGATCTAAACGATAACTTAGCTTCACTAACACTCAACTCTGTTGCCTCTTACTTGGACAGCGGGTTCACCTGCATACGCACTTGGCATTGCGTCGAGTAGGCCGTGCGCAGAAGCTCTTGCATCGTCATGTGCGCGTCCACGATGTTCATGTCCGGCGGCGGCGGCACGTCGTACACGTTGGCCAGCTGCTCGCCGTTCGAGGGCACAACCGACGTCGTGTTGAGTGTGTTCTGTTCGATGCCGCGCATGGTGACCTCAGCTAGGTTCTTGAGGAAGAAGACCTTGTCGCCGGCAAGGCTCTCGCGCGCAAACGGGTCGGCTACGGAGAAGGAGCCGACCACGTAGCCGTCGGAAGAGATCATGGGGAAGCCCGCGTAGAAGCGCACCTGGCCGTCGGTCACCAGCGGGTTGTTCACGAAGCGGATGTCCTCCGTGGCGTCCAGGATGATGGTCGGTTCCTCTGACATAATCGTGTGCGAGTCCAGCAGCACATTACGCGGCAGCTCGCGCTTCTCAAGGCCGACCTTGGACATGAGGAAGCCACTCTTGTCGCCAATGAAGCAGATCGCAGCGATCTGGCAGCCCATCTCGGCCGCGGCGTATTCGCACATCTCCTGGAAGTGCTGGCCGGGATCGGCCAGATGCAGCGAGCGCACCTTCTTGAGGCGCGCGACTTCGTTCGCCGGCATAGGCGCCTTGGGCCAGTCCTGGCGGTTTGTGTAGCTCAGCGCGTACGTGAAGGGCGTGTTTTCGTGCACAGTAGAGGCCAGTTCCATCGCGGCCATCTCGTCCTTCGTAAGGCTGATCCCAAACTCCGAGTATGCTGAGGTCGGCGCCTCCTTACTCAGAGACGCCTTGGAGTTGAGCAGGATCATGTCGTTCGCGATCTCGGGCGCGCTCGAGTTGGTCTGCTTGGAGCTGTTGAGCATGATCATGTCATTGCCACTGGCCAGCTTGTCGTGGGTCACGCTGCGCTGTTGCTGGTACTTGGCCGACGGGTACGTCTTGATGCGCGCGGACTCGCTGTTCGAGTCCGAGAGCGAGCTCTGCGTCGAGTTCTCGTAGATGGGCGTGGGGATGCTGGACATGGACGCACCGGCATTCGAGTCCTCGTCGTACGAGGACGTGACGTCGGACGACGACGTGGTGGAGAAGGCTGTGAAGCTGGGCTTGGACTGCGTGCCCGGGCGGTTGGAGCGCAGGTCGCTATCCGAGCTGCGGACCGAGTTTGTGCTGTTGTTGCGGCAGTGCTCGCAGATGCGGATCTCCTTGGCCACACCGCTCTGCTTGAGCTGCTTGACCTCCGAGCACTTGCTGCAAACCACGTCACCGCACACGCGGCAGTGGTGCTTGCGCCGCAGCAGCGAGAACGCCTTGGTGCAGATGTGGCACACGATGCCGTCTTTTACAAACTCCTTCTTGGTCAGCAGATTGGTGGACGACAGCGCGCGCGTGACCATGGCGCCGGCGATGTTCTCGGCGCAGGCCACGATCTTGGTCATCCAGGCCTTGGTGAGCGTGGACACGGCCGCGCGGCCCGGGTGGGACTCGGACAGAAAAAGCGAGATCTTGAGCGAGTCTTCTGTGTTGAGCTCCTCGACCACGATGCCACAGCGGCGCAGACGCAGCCGCACGACATTCATGGAGGCCGGCAGCGGGTCGCATGTGTCCAGCTCGACGGACTCCCAGATCGAGGCGCCGACGTAGAGCCCAGAGCCGCTGGACTGGTACATACTGCCGTGTTCGGCGTTTTTCTCAAACACGTCGGCGTAACGTAGAAAGACGTAGTCGCGGTGCGGCAGATGAGGCTTGGAGGACTGCAGCGCCATCCAGTTGATGGACAGAGACTCGTTCACGCGCGCGGGCGAGTCGCGGCCCTTGTGAACGACTACGCCGTCAAGGAAGAGCGTGCCGAAGATCTCGCCCATGACCTGTCGAAGCTTGCTGGTGCTGTCCATCTTGAGCATGTCCATGACATCCAGCAGCGGCGCGTTGACTGTGGCCACGCCCTTCATTGTGAAGAACTCTTTCTCGCACAGCTCGTAGATCTTGACTTTGCCCTTGTCCTTCACCAGCGACATGCTGAAGTCGGATGTGAGCGCGTCGACGCGCGACTGGCCGAGGAAGCGCAGGTCGCGCTCAATGTCGTCATTGATGCGCGGGCGGTAGGTCTTCTCGACGGTCGGGAACATGGAGAACACGGGGCCGGCCGCCGTGCTGGTGGAAACGTGGCTGTTGGAGGACTCTCCTCCGCTGTGTGAGCTACTGAAGCTGGCGCTCGACATGGATGCCGGGGGAGGAGGAGCGGAGGGGACCAGGGTGAGGGGAGCAGGCAGAACGCAGGAAGGGGGAGGAGCGGATATTCCTTTCCTTGCAGACCGGGCGGCAGGCTGATTTCACTTCCCACACGCGTGCAACTGTCCTGTCAGCAAATCGGGTGGAAAACCAAATGATCCTCTCCCCAAAACCGTGGAGGGGAAGGAATGAAGGGGGACGGGCTCCGGTTTGCAAGAACAGGCCCGGTTATGCGCACTGATTCTGCTGGTCGCTGCTCGTCAATACAAACCAGCAGCGCGGGAATCAGGCCACGAAGTATTCAGCAATGCAGGTACCGTAGGCTCGGAATCCGAAATTAGCCAACGCGTGAGGAGATGATCCGCTAAGGTTGGCGAGGAAAAGAACCTGAGCGGGCGGATCGACTCCGGTCCTTGCCCTTTGCTCTGGGGAAGGTCGGCTCAATTTAACCAATGAATCCTAGCTCCGGGCTGATGTGTTCGTTGGCGGCTAAGGCAAAGAGGGATGTGGTTGGTTGGGTCACACCTAAAGTCGATAGGCAGTAACGTGGGACTGGGCAAACCTGAGCGGGCAGGTGGGATCGTACGAGTGCAGGATCCAGCTGACCGTCCAGCAAAGAGAGTTCTTGGTCGAGGACAGACGAATCAAAGATGAAGAGGGGAGGTGGGAGAGAGAGGAGCTGGATGCGTGAGCAGGAACCACACAGGAAGACGAAGAGAGTGTGGTCGGGTGCCCTGGTCACGCGCCCCATAAGTAAGGGGTTCACAGCTTGTTTGTAAACCTGGTCTAAAATTGGAGAGAAAGGGATCGAACAAGAGAAAGACAGCAAATGGAGATGGGCGAGCATTGCCATCACCACGCACGAGACCAAAGCCAGGTCACTTTGAAACAAAAAAGTACGAGTCTGTTACACTTTATATCCTCGTGACAGGAGATTTGCACACATACGAAACCCAAGTTATCTAGCCTCTCACCTCTGATAAACAAATCTGCTCAAAACTCTTATATCGATTTTTGATCAGTACCACAACCGATGATACCAGTCAGTGGCGGGGACAGAGAAAACCCAGTGTAAAACGGGGTATTCGCCGGCGGTGGGTTGGATACGCACAAACATGAATGGCATTTCCACCTTTTCTGCGCGGTGGCCCAAAAATGAGGATTCGTAAGACCGCCGTCTGTTCTTGACCGCAGTTGCGTCTTCCCGGCCCGTCGGCCAGGAAAATTGGGCCCCACGATACAGTACTGAGCTGGAAAGGATACGCATTCGCTCGTTTCCCGATCTTCATAATCACTGTTTTCTGCTTCTCTTTTAGCGACACGTCGTGCCTTCAACATCGCTGGTTGCATCCATGAGGATGCTTGCATGATTTCCTATGCCTTTCCTCGGTCAGTTTAACGCATGTAAAGCGCTAGAGACGCTCTGAGCGGACCAGGCCCAGTCTTAGCAACCTCTTGAGGGCTTTTCTTTGCCGGCTATAAAGGATGCCAAGTATGCGCAAAGACAGACTTTGCCGACCTGTTCTGCGGCGCAGACGACAATCGGCGGGGCGTAAGCTTTCTTCCTCTTCCTGTGTTTGTTCTGTTCACACACTGTAGAAATTTCCACTCTTTGATATATTAATCCCATACAATTCGCTTGGGATTTGCTGTTTTGGGTGCGAATGAATCTATCGTTCCTGCCCCATTGCAATCTTGGATCTGGTCTCTGATCTGCCGGACCTCAACGAAGCATTCCTCACGAGCGGACACACGATTTCTGTTTTTACGGGCTTTCGGCAAAGACCACACCACCCAGGGATCTTTTCTTCCCCATCGGCTGGTTCGCCCTGATTGCTCAAACACTTGACGACACCACACAAGTCGTTCAAGGGTTCAGTCCCGCCCGCCACGAGATCATGTCTGCATGCTTGAGCCCAAGGAGTGTACGCAAGTCCACGAAAGCTTTCGTAATCAGGTGGCAGGAACCGCTCGGAGCGGTGCGACGCTGTTCCGCTCCCTCCCTTTCGGAGGAGGTAGTCTGGCGTCAGGGTATATGCAACATGTCCACACTCAACGGCAACTGCAATTGCCACTGCCGTCGATGTCTGACTGACATTCACATTCGGCCACTGTGCTCAGTAACTCAAATCCAACGGATCGGGATCTGGGGCTTTGAGTTAATGCGAATGTGACAGAGCGGCATCTGCATCGGTTGTGTTGCAACACGAACCATGACGCCCACAAATGTTCATTCGCTTTCTGGCGCAATGCATCTGCCTCGTTTCCACGCGCCCATACGGACATCTGGCGTTGTGAGTTGCAAGATCACTTGATCTTTGTTCCTTCAACCAGCCAGCAAAAAGAGAGTGTATAGTACTGTAGTTGCTGCAATCGAGACCGCAAGTGCGAAGGCCTACCTAAACTGACACCACATATTGAGGATAAGTGACTGTGGGCCACGGTGGAACTGATCCGTTCCCTTGGTTCATTCGCCTCAGCCCATTCGAGTCATTCATTGATGGATAATGGTCCACCCTCACATTCGCCTGCCACACCATTTATTTCAACGAATCATATGTCGATAAGATATAGTGATGCATATTGATTGGTAGAAAGTAAAACCTCTATCTAAGGACTAATTATTGGCGTGACGAAGCACGAGCTATCATGCTGTCGGATGGAGCGTTGCTCGCGATCGCCCTGGCGGGGCTGGGCACGACGGTCTTCGTCGTGCTGTTCTTCGCTGGCTTCTTCCGAGGCTCCAAGGTCAGTCGTGTGAGTCCTGTATTGGGGAGGAGGAGAGGGGGACTGATCTGAACGACCGATGGATCGCAGCGTGTGGCGAATGCGGAGGAGGACGACGTGGAGGACGCCGTGCTAAAGGCCGGCGGGAGACGCGCAGCAGGCGGTCTCGCGGCCATGCGCAAGCGCAAGGACAAGAAGAAGCAGGGGGCAGCAGCGCCTGAGGCTCAGGCGGCCCCCGCACCCCAAGAAGGCGATGCCCAAGGTGTTGCTGAGGCAGATGCTGCGGAAGGCAATGACCCGATTGAACCGTACGTGACGGTGGCAATACGTGCGAGAAAGGCTAGAGGTGGTAGTGATGCTCACTGGTGGATGAATGAACCCTGCAGCCGCCAGATGACCAAGAAAGAGCTGCAGAAGGAGCTCAAGCGTCGCGAGCGGGAGGAAATGCGTCGCGTGAGTGGATCTGCCTGCACTCACAGAGCCCATGGTCATGCACTAAGCCCTGCATGTGCTTCATGCCATGTAGTTTGAGGAGGAACGGCGGGAAGAGCAGAAAAAGCGCGCAGACGCGAAAGAAGAGGTCGGTCGTCCGTTGTGCTGCTGGCTGGCTGGCATCCTGATCATCCCTTCTCTGAATCGTGTGGTTGTCTCTCCAGATCTACCAGAAAAAGCGCGAGGACGAGGAGCGCTTCGAGCAGGAGAAGGAGGAGCAGGAGCGGCGGCTGCAGCTGGAGCGCGAGCAGCAGGAGCAGGCCGAATTTGACAAATGGAAGGACATGTTCTCCATCGAGCAGGAGGGCTCCAAGATGGCCGAAGACAGCGAGGAGTCCCAAAGCCTGCTGCAGCAGTTCGTGGACCACATCAAGACCCACAAGGTCATCCTGCTGGAAGATCTGGCCGCCGAGTTCAACCTCACCACGCAGGACGCCATCCAGCGCGTCGAGGCGCTGCAGGAAGCTGACCGCATCACGGGCATCATTGACGACCGAGGTAAGTTCATCTACGTGACTGAGGAAGAGATGGACAAGGTGGCCAAGTTCATCCAGCGCAAGGGCCGACTGGGGCTCGCAGAGCTCTCGCGCGAGTGTAACAAGCTGATCCGTCTGGAGGGAGAGAACGCCAGCGCCAACGACAGCGTGGACTGGCTGACCGAGCTGGAGCAGCAGCAGTCGGAACCGCTCGCGCCCACTGTCGCAGCGAATTGATTCACGATCCAGAGTTACGAGGCAAAGGAAATACAAAGCTCGCTTCAATGGCAGATGGTTTGTGTGGCTATGCATGCAGGTGGCTAGTGTTTATATTTACTACAGGGCTCTGTTCAGGCGTCGAAATACCACTGGGCAGTCTTCCGCCTGTAGTTGGACGGAGGGCGGTGCTCAGCGAACTGCGATACTCGCTCTTTGAGCTTCTTCTCGGCCAGCTGAAGACGCTTCATCTCCAGAAACTCGGCCTGCTGGCGTCGCTCTTCTGCGAGCTTCTGCTCTTCGACATGGCGCAAGATGTCCGACTGGTTGCGCTTCAGCTCTCTCCGGCGTTCCTCCTGCTCTCGCAACTCCTTCTGCAGTACCTCCTCCGACTCTCGCTTGACTCGCTCCATGTACTCGAAGTCTTCGTGTCTATTCTGCAGCTTGGCCTGCTGCTTGTAGGCCGTCTGCTGCTTTCGCGAAATGAGCACCTGGCGAAGCAGTTCCTGCCGCGCAGCCTCCTCAGCATTGTGCTGAGCGTCTCGCTTGGCCCAGACCTCCTTCTCCATATCCTGGCGAAGCTTGTCCACCTGCGAGTGGTCTTGGGCCTCGGCCTCCATCTGCCTCCGTAACATTTGCTGATACTCGATCTGCTCCTGCTTGAACTTCCCCTGCAGCTCGCGCTCGCGACGCTGCGCGTCCGATTCCTGAGCCAGCGCCAGCTCCAGAAGCTTCATGTCGTACTGCTGCTCTCGCTCCGCAGCCAAACGACTCGCGTCGACCCGTTCCTGATTGAATTTCTTCACGTCCATCGCTCTCTGCAGCCAAAAGAAAGCGGATTAGACCGTTTCTTCCCTCCCCAGTTAACCGATGCAGTGTACCAGAATCTCCTGCTGCCGCGTCTGGCGCTCCAGTTCGTCCTCAATGTACTTGAGATGCTGCCACTCGGCCAACAGATCCCGGTCTTCTTCTCGCTTTTTCTCCTCCAGCTCTGCGCGCTGCTTCTTGAACAGATCCACCTGTATGTCCAGGATCGCCTTGACCTCTTCGTTGCCCCGGATGATCTTCTCGCGATCCAATCGTTCGCGCTCCTCTTTCTTCAGTCGGTCTTCTTCCCACAACTGAGCCATTCGGGCATCGTATGCGCGCTGCAAATGCCATCATGCAACTCAAACCCATCAGCAACAGGACATTCAGCCAGCTCAATGCGACAGTAGAGAGTCACTCACCTGCTCTTCTTCCAGCCGCATCCGCTCCTCCAACTGCTTTCGCCGCTCCTCGAACACCATGTTCTGGACCTTGAGCGAGTCTTCCAAGCGTGCATCGTCGCAGGATTCACTACAGCACATCCACATGAGCTGCATTGTCCATGGGAATGGCAGCTATCTATCCATTCCCATGGCTGCGTACCGGTATTGCTGGAAGCGCTTTTCTTCCACGATGGCTCGGCGTTCTCGCTCACGACGCTCTTTCAGCTCCAGAGCTCGCCGGATCATGCTGCTCAAGTAACAACACCATCAATCTCACCAGCCTCAATAGACCCAATGCAGTCATTTGCATGGCATACCTCTGCTTCCGGTCCTCTGGCGTCTCGACATTCTCCAGACACTGCTGCTTCCACATCTCCATCTCTCCGTTGTACAGCGCTGCCAGTCTACACGAAGCGCCAGCCATGAGTCTCACAGAGCAGCCAGAGCAGAGCTCCTACAGCACTCAAAACCCCACCGGAGCCGTCGTGAATGCAGCTGCGATTCCTGCTGGTTCTTCAGGCGACCCACTGTGCGGTTCAAGTGGGTCGCTTCTGACTTGATGTGCAGCGTGTGCTCCCACTCCGCCCGCGAGTGCATCTTGTGCAGCCCCTTGACGCAGTCCGTGTAGCTGTCCAGATGGTCATCCCTCTGTCGGCGCTTGAGGATGAGAGACTCGCCCACGCCGCGGCTGCCATTGCGCTCCCCATTCAGAGCCATGCGGCTTCTCCGCTCTTCTCCGAATAGCCGCAGCGCTATGATCTTTTGCTCAGCCGGTTCATCACGGAAAGAGCTATTCATAACCAGCCAATCAGAAATCGGAGAAAGCAATATGTACCCAATCCAGAACGTTTCATGCATTCGATTGGTCAAATATGAGGAATAGAAAATGATGACGTAGTGAGAACCACCTTCGAGAACATCCGATTGGCTACTGCATCACGCAATCCAGGGATGATTGCGTAGCACACATTCTCGCTTCTGGCGAGACGGCCAGCAGCATTTGAGAATTGGGCAGCATGGCGCGACTCGAGCAGCTCCAGGTGACGCTCAAGGGCCGAACGCATGCGATTGAACTTCCCCATGGGGCCGAAACTACAGCGGAGGAGGTCCAGAGGCTCATTGAGAGCCATCTGCAGATCCCCAGAGACGCCCAGAGGCTGTTTTACAGCAAACGACGGCTGGAGCTTCAGGATTCGACGCAGACGATCGCCGAACTCTGCGGCTGCGACGACGCGACGACCGAGCTGCGTTTGTTCCTGCTCGCTGGTGCGACTTCAACAAAGATCGAAGAGGAGAAGCAGACCCAGCGCCTGGTGGAGGAGGAGCAGCGCATTCGGTGGGTATAGCGGATGTGCATGTGGTATGCGTGATGTGGATGTATGTTCTGATCATGGAGCTTTGGTGTATGCTACAGAGCGAATCGACACGTCGTGAGTCTAGCCAAGCGCAATGAAGCCATCGAAGCACGAGAGTCTGCAGCCAATGAATACCGCTTCTATGGGATTGAGGTACAGACTGAAGAACGGTGACGTCCATGGGATTGAGAAGCTCATGGTTGTGGTGGCACGATGCAGGAGCTGAAGCACTTTTCTGATTCAGCCAAGGCACGAGAGATTCTGGAGCGACTGGCCAACGATCGTGGCATTCTCGCTGTCATGAAGAAGCACAAGTGAGTGTCCGCTGGCCAATGTCAGACCCCTGGTGGAGGCTGACTCTAACCAACGTCGTTTGTGTGCAGGTGGAGTGTCGGAGTATTAGCGGAGATGCACCCTGACGGCAAAGTGGGCGTGGATCCTGTCTGCGTCCTCGGTCTCAACCAGAACAAAGGCCAGAAGATCCTGCTTCGACTGCGGACTGATGATTTGCTTGGGTTCCGCAAGTTTTTGAGGTAAGACACTGCACTGGTGTCGATTGGTTGTAAGACCTCTTGACCTTCTAGCCACAATTCGTTTGTCTTTGTCTTTAGCATCAAGAAAGTCCTGTTCCATGAACTCACACACAATGTACGTGATATGATTGTGTCTTGTGGACGCTGACATCGTCGACTGATGAAGTGGTCTATCCTGTAGGTTCATTCGGAGCACGACTCCAAGTTCTACCAACTGATGCGACAGGTGGAGAAGGAATGCAATGAGCTTGACTGGAGTCAGAAAGAAGGAGATACTGTCGGAGGTGGCGTTGCCATGATTGCTGATGATCTTAATGGTCGTGACACCGCTGGAGCGACTGGCGTTCGGCTTGGTGGTGGCGCTGGGACCAGTCGTCTGCTTCAAATGAATCCTGCGCCTTGTGATGAGGTACACCAACACGATGATGTTGAGATGGAAGAGCCACGTGAAGACGAACGAGAAGAGAAGCGTGAAGAACTTCAGACTGAAGCCCCTGATGAGATTATGCAAGCGTCTGCTCAGCTGCCGGATGACGAAGTGTTGCCTTCAATACCAAGTGAGAGCACCAAAGAGCACGAAACACAAGCGATTGAACGCATTGCGACCGCTCCCACTTCTTCGGTAAGCACAGTCTCGGTGCTTTCATGACGACAGGTTCCTCTGACTCTAAACGCGTTTACAGGTTGTCCTACACGACTTTTCAGCAGAATTCGAGGATTTCCCCATGAGTACGTGCCCTGATTTTGTGGTCTGACGTCAATGCCGAATTGAAATTTTGATCCGATTTTCCACATTCCAGGTGATCGCGAGCGTCGGATCCACAACTCTCTGCGGCAACTGCGCCAGCTGCATCAGGCGGATGTCGAGGCTGTCTCCAAAGCGCTATCGCTGCTGTACAAGATCGTCTCCAACATCATCCAGAACCCGTCGGACGAAAAATTCCGCACACTGCGACGAGGGAATCGTCTGTTTGAGAACCGCGTGGCTCGGTATCCGGAGTGCCTCGAGTTTCTTTCAGCCATCGGCTTTGAGGGCGACGCCGATAAATATCTGCTCGTGCGACAGGACCCAGGACTGCTCTGGATCGGACGGTCAACCCTGGAGGTCTTGCTCTCGTCTCAGTAGCCGGGCCCAACGACAGAATCCGATATAAATTCAATACACAGTGGCCCTGAATCCAGATGCGCAGCGTCATGCTATTTTTCTGCACCCGTTGGCACCCATCTATTCTGGACGTTTCCCTGCTGATGCGATCGAACGATCCGCCACGCTCGCTATGCTAATTCGGTGTTGCATTGCGTCAAGATGCCGACGACAGAGGCCGTCTCCGCCCTTCCGGTCTCAATGAGTGAGAGCTCGCAGCCGCTGGTGCCGAAGGGCTCCAAGCAGACTGCGCGTCTATGGATCAAACTGGCGCTCTTCCTCGTGGTGCTCTCGGCCACTGGCGCGCTGTTGAGTGAGCTGCCGCTGCACACCTATCTGCTGCAAGTCTCCGCATGGATCAAGGCGCACACGCTGCTGGGTGCGGTACTGGTCATTATCATCTTCTGGGTCGCCATCCCGCTCTGCATTCCGTCGACCGTGATCGAGACACTCACTGGGTCGCTCTTTGGCGTGGGCTACGGTGTGGTCGTGATCCTGATCGGCAAGACGGGCGGCTCGCTGGTTGCATTCATGATCGGCCGCAGCCTGGGCAAAGAAGTGATCGGCGACTATCTGACCAACAAATTCCCGACCTTCCGAGCGCTCTCCGATGTGCTGAACGGTTCAAGCTGGAAGCCATTGCTCCTGTTCCAGCTATCAAGCCTGCCCAATATGCTGAAGTGCTACGCGTTGGCCATGACCAATGTCTCGCGGTGGCGCTTCGCGCTGTCATCCATGATCGGCGGCTCTCCCTACGCGTTCATATGGGCGTATATTGGCGAGGAAGCCAGCGATCTGGCCCTACTGATCTCCGGCAGTGGCGAGGTCAGCTCGACGCAGTACGCTGTGATCATCATGGGCGGCATCTGCACGGCGCTGGCCATGGCGCTGCTCATTGTGTACACAAGACGCGAGCTGGGCAAGATGCAGCTGGGCGTGCAGCCAGAGCAGGACGAGCAGGACGCGGCCGCAACCGAGCGGGACGATGAGCCATTGCTGCACACGTCACAGACGAGCGATAGTGTAGCTGTCAATCAATAGAGTCAGTTCATTTTGCGCCAAGAGATCCAGAAATAGACGACGCCTCTTGGCGCCACGTAATAAGAAACCGCTCTTTTTATACACTTCAGCTTATAGAGAAACTGGTACAGTGTACCCAACGGCTCCTCTACGTCACATCGAGCAGAAGGCCCGAAGCGCAATAACGCGTCTGAGGCGGGGAAGACGAGCTCATGGACGACCAGGACACAGAGCAGCTGCACGGCCATGCGGCGAGGCCGCACGTGTGGAAGCGACTCAAGACCATGGCGCTCTCTCCCTGGACCTGGGTGCCGCCACAGTACCAGCGCTGGCTCAAGCTGCTGGGCTATTTCCTGCTCGTCAACAGCATCATGTGTGTGCTGTTCACCGTGCTGCCGGTCAAGGAGTTCTCGCTGCTCGTGATGCAGTGGATCCAGGTGCATCCGCTGGAGGGAGCGCTGCTGCTGCCTGTGATGTTCTGCCTAACGATCCCGTTCAACATCCCGTCGACCATGCTCGAGATCCTCGCTGGGTCGGTCTTCGGCATGACCTACGGCGTCACGATCAGTGTGATCGGCAAGACAAGCGGCACTGTGATCGCGTTCAAGCTGGGTAAGCGACTGGGCAAGGCGCGCATTGGCAACTATCTCGAGACGCACTTTCCGAGCTTCACGGCCATGTCCAGCGTCCTGGAGAGCAAGAGCTGGAAGCCACTGCTGCTGATCCAGCTCTCGAGCCTGCCGCATGTGGTCAAGTGCTACGGCCTGGCAATCACAGAAGTCACGACCTACCGCTTCACTATCACATCTCTGCTCGGCGGCCTTCCGAACGCGATCATGTGGGCCTACATTGGCTACGAAACCAAGGACATTCTGTCGGACAAGGCCGACGGAGCCGCTATGACCAGCAGTCGGCTCGCGCTGCTTATCGGCGGCGCCATTTTTACTGTGCTGGCCATGGTGTTTCTCGTGATTTACA
The DNA here is from genome assembly GCA_023334555.1 of Elongisporangium undulatum. Classification (NCBI taxonomy): domain Eukaryota; phylum Oomycota; class Peronosporomycetes; order Pythiales; family Pythiaceae; genus Elongisporangium; species Elongisporangium undulatum. Next base: position 101,581 of record JAADVF010000001.1, read on the forward strand.
CGCGCCAGCAACTTCAGGTCGAGCTCATGAAGCTCAAGCAGCAGCTCAGCGACAATGAAGGTGCCGACGCCGACAATGAAATGGAGCTCGAATGCGGCGAGGAGGACGACGTGCTTTTGGCTCGTGCGGCCAGCGAATCGCCACTGACCAAGCACCGCTCTGTGTCCATATCCATCGAGAAGTAGTCCACAGGGAGAGAGGGAGTAGAATTAGTTTAATCGAACACATGCAATCTTGGGTTATGCACGTAGGACAAGTCCGCTCCTTCAGCCTTGCATGATCCAAATAGTAGCCGATCAACCACTTATAAATTTCAGCCAACCATACAGCTGTATCTCATTTACCCCTACCCATTGGTTGCCCAATGAGGGGCGGGACAACGAAACTCAGCCACGGTAGTACTGTACCTTGAAATACCGCGTTTTGACCTGGAAAGGACAGAGGAGCTGGGCATGGACGCTGCCATCGAGCGACTCAACGCGCTGCGACTGCAGGAGAAGCGCAATCCCTTCGCGCTCAGCAGCGAGGACGAGCGCCAGAACGCTGCGCGTCACCATGCAGCGGCAGCAGTTGTATCCCCGCAGTCGCAGCAGCAGGCCGACCAGCATGCGCTCGAGATGCAGCGCTTGCACGCGCAGTTCCAGCAGAGCATGAACGAGCAGGCGCAGCGCATGCAGCAGATGCAACACGATCTGCAGGCCACGCAAGCGCGACTGCAAGCCAGCGAGAGACAGAACGGTCTGCTGCGCACGGCGCTGGAGGCGTCGGAGACGTACAAGCACCAGATCGCAGACCAGGGCCTCGTGATCGAAGAGCTCCAGAACCAGGTCAAGAGTCTGCGCCTCACTAACTACCGCCTGCAATACATGATCCAGCAGACCGAGCCACGCGGCCACAACGCGTTCCTGCCACCACCACCGCCGGATATATTTTGAAACATGCGGCCAGTCGCGTGGATCCGGCTGCTTGGTCCGATGGCTCTTGCAGCCTGATGGAGAGAAAGAAAGCAAAAGCGTGGTGAGGCTGCTGTTGTATCCCAACGAGCGGGCCGTTGGGATCCCGACATTCTCCCCCAGCAAGTGCGACCGACAGAGACACAGACAGAGGAGAAGGAGGACGATACTAGCAGCAGCCAATTGGTTCTTGTAACTTATGAATGCGATGCAACGCAGAGCGAGTGGATGTGTTTGATGCACTTGCTACGGTCAATCACTCGGCTGGCGATGTGGTCCCAGCCAATTGCTTGAGCAGCCTACGAGCAGTAAGAGCACAGGTCACGGCTCGGGAGTCTGGTATCCATCAAGCGCAAGTAAGAACGCACTCTCTCTGGGCCGCCATCTGAGCGGAACACATGGCCGCAGCCACGTAGAACTCCTCCACGAACTTGTCCATCTACGCTCTAAGGCCTATGAACTCTCTATCCCTACAATATGTCCATCAGAGCCACACGCACCTCGTCTTCCAGGCACGCGATCTGGTCAAGACAGAGACCGAGTCAGGCTCTGGTGCAGGCAGCTTCAACGTCCCACGAGCGCACGCACCTCTTCGTCCACTGCGCGGATCTTGTCCGCCTGGGCCTGCGAGCAGTAGGTCTTCACCTGCGCTCTGTGCCCAGCCGCATACAATCAGTCTCTGTGCAGCCATGGAGCCAGAATCTGCACATCGCACCTGCTCGAAGGAACCGACTGCGGATTCAGCAGCGAGTGCTTCGAGGCCCCAGGCTTGTTCTCCGTGGGCAGCCACCGGCGGCGGCGGGTCTCATGGCCTCGCTCTCGCAGCAGCGCCGCAGGGCTAGAGGGTTAACACGCGCCTCATGAGCCGTCTCATTCCTCCACCCAGTCCCAATGATCAGCAGCCACACATGTAGAACTGCTCGGCCGAGGGCTTGGCCACCGGCACTTCCCGAGGCTTCATGATGACAGTCACTTGCGATGTTGCACGAATGTGCTCCGAACGATCTCCTGGCCGGCCACCCACTGAGTCCGTTGAGCATGATGATGCAGTGGATGCGTCATAGAGCCGCGCTGCAGCAGGTCTCGCGCCGCAGCGGAGCCAACGCGCTGCGCTCCTTCTCGGCCAAGTACGCCCGTCGCGCTGTCACTAGCGGCTGTTGTCGTGTCTGGTCGGTGCTCACGCTGCTGCTGTTTGACGCAGGACGCCCGAGACGGAGAAGGCGCCCGAGGCCGAAGAGCCATTGACCAACAAGAAGCTCTGGAACGAGGTCCTGGCCAACCACCCAGAGCAGAACGACCGCCAGAACGGAGATCTGCTCTACGAGTACCCGCGCAAGGTATGGCGACGGACGTAGCATGCCCTGCATTCGATGGCACTGAGTGACTGATTAACCATGATCGTGCAGGGCTACTTTGGCATCCTGTCAGCTGGATCGCTCGCTCACGTACGTCCAGTGGCTTGGCTTGGTGCATGGAGATGGCGTCTGATTGGATGGTGACTGATACGTTGCGCAGATCGCGTTCTGGTCGTGGCTCAAGGGCTACGAAGAGAGTCTCGCTGAGAGTGAGTGCAGCAGCCATGAGTAGACTCCTGTGGCTTGTGCCAAACACTGAAGCTTATGACGATGCTCTCTCTGATGCGTAGTGCTGCCTGCTTTGGGAGAGCCCACGACGTTTTCGTGGCTGACGAACGACCTCGGCTCGTCCATCGGCTTTGGCTCGAGTATCATGCTCTCCTTCCTCGTGGGCTTCCACGCGCGGGTAATACGACGCCACTCTATCCAGGCACGAGTGTAACTAGCACTGGGATACTGACGATGCATCTGCCCAATGTCTGACAGCGTGCCGTCGCCCGCATCTCGGTCGTTGCTGGTGGAGACAAGCTGCGCATCACGACCCACAAGTTCTTTGGCGTACGTTGCCTGCATTGCCTCAATCATACAATGATCTGTCCTTGCTGATGAGCGTTTGAATGCGGATTGCAGGACCTCGGCAAGCCACAGGATGTGCCCGTGGCGCACGTCTCGGCCAACCCGAACACCAAGAACAACATCATCCTCAAGATCGGCAAGGACCGATTCTTCTACCTCGTGGACACAAAGGGCAACTTCTACAATCGCAAGAAGCTGGAGAGCATGATCACATTCCGCACAGACTTCGTACGTGGTCCTATCCCTCTTTGATCGGCATCCTGGAGCTCATGTGCTTGCATTCAATGACGACTGTAGACGGAGCACGAGAAGATGATGGAGAAGACCAAGACGTACGAGATCCGAACGGACTTGCCGCGCACCGAGCTCAAGCCCCAGACGTCTGAACCGCTGAACATCAAGGCCCCGAAGAACCTGCTTGGACGCAAGCCCTCGGTGGTCACGCGAAAGCACAAGAGCGGCAAGAAGAAATGAAGAGGGGAACTAGAAGAGGTGTAGAAGCAATCGCACTTTCATTGATTTTGGATGCAGTAAATACATGAGAATGGTTACTCGCAGGATTGAATCGAGTGGATCTCATCACGAGGAGGACGAAGAGGAGGCTTCGTTCGTCGCTTCCACAGCAGCAGCGATGATGAGCGCTTCGTACAGCTCCTTGGCGTTGTCGACCAAGCGGTCGGCCTCCAGTCGTTCGGAGATATCACGTAGACACATGAACACGCTCGTGGCGTCTTCCACACTTAAGATATCTTCTCGGAACTCGCGCACGGCAGCCACGCAGAGAAGATTGATGAACGAGAAATCCCCAGGAGTGAGGCTGAAGATGGCGTCCCAGATCTGCCACACTTGAGCCATCTCGTACTCGCGCGACATGAGCACGCGGACCCAGCGTAACAGGAACATCTGCGGCTCCACGCCGAGCCCGGACAAGTGGCGAGCGGTCGGAGGATCACAGCGGCTCAGGATATGATTGTGGATGCTGTTCATCTGGTCATACAGCGGGGATGACGCATTCTCCGACGAGAGTAAGCCCAGAGTGGGCGACTGCGGTGCTCCACTGCTGCCTGAGCTCCACTGCGGAGTCACATCGGGGCAGTAGGTGCCAGCCATGCGGAACATGACCTCTTCAAGCAACAGATAGGCGTCGTGTTCAAGAAACTCCCCGTCGGTCAGTTCCCGGACAATCTCTTCCGCAGCTTCACGGCAGCAACTGAAGCAGCAACAACGGTGCAAACACATGTCAGTACACCTCACATTAATGATCTTCCAGATAGCCAAGAACGCACTCGTAGTATTTGCCAGAGCCGCCGGAGAAGGCCTTCATCTGCAGGAACGCTTCACGGTCCAGACACGAACTATCGTCGTCCACATTGATGAAACTCTCGACATAGACATACGAGGCGTCATCTGAGTCCGTTTCGTCGCTTCGGTCTGTTGATACAGATTGCCGCCAATCTTCATCCGCGTTCGTGTTCTTCTTGGTCGGCTGCGCTTGCCACTGCTCAATGTACAGCAGATAGACAATGGTCGCCAGCAGCTCGCTCATTCCCTGCCAACAGTCCATGTAGTCAGTAAGCGCATCAGTCCTATCATGAGCTCAGTCCGTCGCGAGGGATCACCTGGTTGTACGAGATCTCTGGGTATTCGCTCGAGTACGTGTACAGAATGCGCACGAGCATACACTGCACGGCTGGCTCATGGAAGAACGGCATATTGCCGCGTGTTCTCCGTACATCCTTGTAGATGTTGTGGAACAGCAGATCCTCCGAGCTTTCACACATGGCAATGAACTCCTACAGACCAGACCAGACCAGACCAGACCAGACCATCAGCCCCTGCAGCAAGCAGCCACCAGCCTCACGAAACCAGCACCAACGTACTTGGTCATCCTGCATGCCATCGCAAAAGTCGCGAAACTCCACGTGCTTGCTGCGAGCCGCTTCGTATTTCTTGCGCTTCGTGTGGGCCACCGAGACCCACTGGCGGAACGGCTTGTCCTGCGGCAAATAGTTGAGCCAGAGCTTCCACGCGATGTTGCGCATGCAGGACCAGACGAAGGCGCCCTTCATGGCCTGCAGGCAGATGTCCTCGCGCGTGGACTTGACAAAGATCTCCAGGAACTCGTCCACGCGGGCCTTAGGCTCCCGGGACTGGATCTCGCGCAGCGTGACGGGCGACACGTTGGTGGTCAGGCGGCGCCGCTTGGACGTCTTGCCGCGCAGCAGCACCGCGAGACTGAGCTTGTCGATCGACGCGCAGATGGCCTCGGCCCAGTCGCTGGCTTCTCGACCATGCTCTGCGCACAGGAACCACGTGCGCTCCTTGGTCACGACCATTAGGATCTCCTACGCAGTCAAATGGACCAGTGAGTTACTGACTGGCTGGAGCTCTCGGGTGCCCAAGACCAATGCATGGTTCTGTACCTCCAGCACATCAATGTGCGCACTGTGCAGGTAAATGCAGCCCTGCGGGGCCTCGTCCGTCTTGTTCGCGTAGTAATAGAGCCCGAGATCGCCGATATTGGAGCCGGCCAATACGATCTCGTACTGCGTCCATTCCGCCGGCTCGCCGATCTCCAGCAGCAGCTTGCCGGCCTTGAGCTTTGGCTGTGCACCAACAACACGCATCAGCCACACGAGTCACAGTGTTCCACAGAGAGAGAGTGCACAGACCAGCAGCCGATGCATCAACGGTCGCTGGATCGTCAAATGCCGAAAGAGCCGCGACCAGACCGAGTCGCCCGGGTCGCTGCTGTTGCTGCTGCTTCGGCTACGACCGCCAGTCACCACTTCCCACGGGGCTGAGGGCGATGCCGGCTGCGGCTGTTGCTCCACCATACCCAGTCCCAGATCGAGGCCCAGCCCCAGGCCTGGGGCCAGACTGCGGCCGTCCTCCGAGCCCTTGGGCCTCATGCGCTGCGGCGCGACCTCCATGCTCCTCTGTCCTTCTTTATTTATGGAAGCGTGTGTCCCGAATCGGTCCCGAATTGGAGCGTCATATGCGATCCAAAGCGCCGTTTGAAGATTCATTCGCTGTCACACCTATGGCTTCCAGGTAGTCAACCTATCCCATGAGTATGGTCCCACCGCGACGCCCTCGACGCGAGCGCAATGGCGTGCTCATTGGGCGGCTGTTGGACTCGTTCCGGCGTGCGGACACCAGCAAGACGCTGCGAGACACGCTGGCCGAGATCTCCATGCGGCTGATTGACGCAGAGGATCGCCACGAGTTCCAGCGCATCGATGGAGCCACGGCACTTGGTAAGCGGCACATTATGCTTGTATGACAGGTTGGTTGAGGAACGAAATGGCTGATGTAGTGCTGTCTCATGGGCTTGTCGGATGCAGTAGATCACCTAAATCGCATTGTAGAGGAGCAAGCGACCAGGAGGTACGCGTGGAAGGCCTCGGATGCATTAGGAAGCAGGTAGTATTGCCAAAGCATCGCATGCGCTTTGGCCAGATTATGCTTATAGCGTTTGCTAACACGTAGATGGACCGAGTTCGAGGTCCTGGAGTCCCTGCAGTTCACATGTAAGTCGTAGCTTAATGACCCTTATCTGTAGCTCCATTGCCTTGAGCTTACAGTCCTTTGACATTCTTGTAGTAGTCGCTCTATGCCACGCGAGTCTGGACGCCGATATGGCCCACGACATTGTCGCCTTGGATGGCATGTCCATACTGGTGGATGTCACCACAATGCTGCAATCCAACGAAGCCATGGACGGTATCTACGCGCTCTATTCGCTCGAGATCCTGCGCAATCTCTGCTTTATAGACGCTGGAGCCATGGCGGTGTCGGCCGCGTTCATCCAAGACCTGTGGACCATGACCACGACAGGTGACCACGATCCCGAGCGTCAGATCATCGGGGCCGAGATCCTCACGAACATTGCGTCCTTTGCCCCGACGCGCGTTGAGGCGAGCCAGACCCAAATCAGTGCTCTGCTATCGTTGTTCTTTGCGCTGCATCACCAGAGCGATGCAGGCAGCAGCGTGAATCTCCAAGTGGCGCTCGTGGATTTGCTGTGCAATCTCTGCATGGATGCAGCCTACTGTCTCGTGACGATTTACGAACTGGACGAACGGCGACCACGCAACCACCAGCGCCACAGTGGAGCAGTGTACTTTGTCGATCTAACCGAACACACAGCCGACGCCAGTCTGCGTCAGAGCATGGAAGCCTTTGCGCACAACGTGTCCTGGAGCGACCCGGCGGGCAAGCGCACTATCCAGAAGCTTGGCTTGTCGAGCTTCATGAACACGTTTGCGAGCGAACCTGCCATCAGCAATTGATCAGTCTCATGGTTTCAAACGCCACGATGGTTTGAAAGCTATTTTCGACGCGCGTTTCACTTGTTCCTGGGCCACTCAGCTGTCTGTGTTGGCGTCATTTCCAGTCATTTCATTACTTTGCTCAGTTGAAAATGCCTCTTACCAGAGATGCCGGATCATTGCAAATGCGTGGAGCAATCCGGGCGACTGCTATTGCCGCCCGCCAAGCTCGACGCTATCGCCAGTCCAAGAACCAAGAGGTCAGCTATCCCGCTGAGGACCGTCGTCAAGCGACGACAACGTCAGCCCCAATGTCAGGCCGAAAGCAAGCGGGCGCGATTCCTTTGCGTGAGAAGCGGAACTTGAAATTGAACTTGAGGCTTGGCTCTATTCGAGAGAGCGAGTCACCGACCTCATCACCAGTTCCAACGATGTCGGATGCAGAACTTAATTCTCTATCAGTGAATGATCCGTTTGCCGAGCAGAATGCGCAGACGGAGGTGAAGCCAGCACGCAAATCCATCAAAGAAGACCGGCGGCGCAATTCCAGTATCACTGTCCCGATGGCTTCGCCAGAAGGAGCAGAATTCCAAGAAGTGGCTCACGATGGCCCGACAGAATTGGGCGCACGAACGAAGCGGCTGAAGCGGCTTGGAAAGGGAGCTGGTGGCACTGTCTACCTGTCACTGTACTTGCCGACGCTCAAACTGGTGGCTGTAAAGGAAGTGATCGTGTTCAAAGACCAGGAACGGCAGATGGTCAAGAACGAATTCCATGCATTGCATGACAATCTGTCTCCAATCGACCATGAGGCTGTCACCAATGTGGAGAATGTCGCTCCGTGTCCATTCATGGTCTCATTCCACGGCGCATATCTAACTCCAGCGCGATCTGCTGTTTCGATCGTCATGGAGCTCATGGACATGGGAAGCCTGCAAGATCTTATTGATGCGCATATTGTGATCCCCGAAGATGTTCTGCGCCACTGTGCGTTCTGCTGCTTTACAGCTCTGGATCATATGCACTCTCAACGGTATGGTTATTACCAAAAACACACAAGAGTGCCATCGTCCCACGGCACTCATGCAACTTTTCTATTCCCTACAGGATGGTTCACCGTGATATCAAGCCTGCAAACATACTGCTGAACAAGAAGGGAGATTTCAAGGTAGGTGCCCTTTGTTTCTAGCTTAGCATTGCCTCTTCTCACTTTGAGCACGAGCAGATCGCGGACTTTGGCCTGGCCGCAACGTTGTCCAAGTCCGTGTCTTTCTTCTCCGAGTTTGAAGGCACAGTGATGTACATGGCTCCAGAACGCATATCTGGTGAATCCTATTCTTGCGTGAGCGACAGTTGGTCCATGGGCGTTGTGCTGTTTTCCCTGGCAACGGGCGGATACCCATTTGCTGTGGATGATGGGTTCTTTGGGCTTGAAGAGGCCATCGTCAATGACCCTCTGCCTCCCATGCCCAACCGATTCTCTCCGGAATGTCGTGACTTTGTCAAGTCGCTTCTTCGTCGAGATCCAGAGACACGTTTGACAGCTGACAAGGCGATTTCGCATCCGTTTCTCCGTGCCTACGATGGCAGCTCTGCGCACCAGAACTTCATGGAGCGCTGGCAAGAGCTTCCTGTGAAAAGTTGCGTTGGGCATGAAGACGTGAGTCGGATTGCACAGCTCATAGTAGATTATTCGAGTCGGTATCCCCAAATGGTCTCAGTACCAAACATGGAAACATCGAGCCCAACGAATGTGACCAGCGAAGGCAAAGGAGCCCCCAAAAGAGGCCTTTTCAATCATCTGGCCCAATTGTTCACCCCTAAAAGAGCCAATGCAAATCTACCTGGCGCACCAATGGGATTGAGTACCGAGAGCGAAATGCACCGCTTAGCAAGGGACTGTGGCGTCTCGCCCGATCATTTCCAGACCCTTTTCGAGCAAGTAAGTCACTTGTTTCTTGATCATCGTGTCCCTTGGGAGCTGGTACTAACAACTTTAATTTCTTTAGGCAAAAGACCATGTCTAGTTCATCCGCCTTATCTTCGATCCAAGATGTGGTACTTAGCTGCAATCGCTCGCTTGCCTGACAGATCATCTTCGATCTTGGTGATCACCGACTTCGTGGCTTGCTTCATTTTTCCTACGAGATTCCTCTCACTCACTTCCAGTAGCTGCTGATTTATTTGATCCAATCTAGATTGATCTTGCGCTGCTTTTTTTTGCACGAGTTTCTCCAGTTCTGCGTTAGCGCGTACTGGCATGTGAAAACGCCGCGCACAGCCTGTACTGCCATATCTCCCTTCGTCAGTCTCGTCGCAGCAGAGCCATCGCTTTGCCCGGTGCATCATGCACGATGGCGTCACAGCACCGACGCTTCCGTCGATAGTCTTTTGACGTGTGGTGCAAGAGCGAATGCACGCTAATTCATATGCACCAGGATGGTAAGAACACGCATAACGGTTGTTCTGCTGCTCCGTATACTCGACTTTGCACAGGCGACACTGGACACGGCGGCGCTGATGATCGTGTAGTATAGACAATTTGGTCTGAACATCACTTGTCTTCCCATCAGGCAGCAGCAAAGCTTGTGGTCCATGAAGTTGCTGCTTTTGCATGAGTAACCCGTGCTTAAGCTCGAACGATGCTCGCACCATAACTCGCTGGGACCACAGCCTTACCCATTGATGGAACCTTTCTTTGAGCAATTGACGTTGCGAGCCACCAAACATGAGCTTCCCCAGCTCCGAGCGTCGCAGCTGCATGTGATCTCGACGTCTTCGCTTGCGTTGCAAGACCTTGACTTCCTTGATCTTGATAATTCGTTCTTTGACAATGCTTCGCAGCTTCTCTTGCAAGCGTTCTGTTTCTCTTACGTTGCACTCCACAATCGCATGTCGAATGATCGAGTCAGTAAGTAGGAAGAAGTACTGTTGATGCAGCTGCTCGTGCAGGTATGTGGTCTTGAATCGCTGGATACGGTCGTGCAAAACCTTGGAGTCCATGGTCGAGTTCAAATAATGAATCTTCTTGTATCGTTTCGAGTATTCTTCTTCTAGTTTTATGGCTTTAGTCAGCACTTGGTCAGCCTCGAGCACTCTCCTTTTGCAGGCGTCTGCAATATCTCGCTTCGCTTTCGCATCTGCAACGACATGTTCTCGCTCTTGCATGATCCGTTGAAGCTGAGGCTTCATTATGTCCAAATTTGCGGCAATGGGAGGTAATTTTCGCCGCCAATAGGCAGATCGTTCAACGGCATTCATCCAGTTCTTTTCAACTTCAGCAAGGGTATGAAATACCTCGACACTAGCCATCATACGCTCTTGAACCAGCTTGGCCTCAAACTCTTGGCGTTGTACAGCAGCAAGCCGTTGAGCCTCTCGTATTCGCTCAGCAAGACGACTTGCTTCCATTTCGGCAGCCTTTTTACCATCCATTGCTTGCTGGATCAGATACTTGTCGAATTGTCGTTCGAGCGCTTCAGCCTGTGCTTCAGACAGTTCAATCTCGCGAAGTTGCATCGCCAGGTCATCCTCAGCCTTCATGTGCTCCCATTCACGGTACAAATTGTGTTTCTCGTTCTTCCCGAGCTTGATTTCCAAGCGACGCGCAGCCTTGTCGCTTGTAAATTGTCTGTCTTCCACCATTTTGGCGTATTTCGTCTTCATTGCTTCAAGTTCCAGCAGTCGTATATGCTCCCTCATCTCCATTTCAGCATTCGCCATTTGCTTCCGCTCTCTCATGTACAGGACCATTTCCTCGAGATAAAATTTGCGGCACCAGCGCTCCTCTGCAAGCATTTCCTTCCGTCGATGCTCCAATCGAATGCGCTCTTCTTCCTCCAGCCGCTTGATTTCCTCACGGCGCGCCAATTCTTTTTGTATCACGAGCATCTTGTCTAATTCACGTTTCCAAGTGGAGCAAATCAATTCAGTCTTCTTTTTTCTCGCCACCCAAAGACGATCCAAGCCTAAGTACATTGACGGATATATATTCTTGACTACTCCACTTGGAACAATCGCATATCCATGGTGTTCCGAAATCTCCTTGGCTCTATACAAGCCTTCTTCGCGTGTTTCTTCACAGATCGTGCTAATGATCGAAACGCAAAGCTCGTCAAAGATATCTTTGGCGAGCACATCTGTATGCATTGCGTCTCGCTCACTCTCAAATGAAGCGTGCAACTGACTATTTTTTTCCATCAGCGCATTTTCGACGGCTGCCATAGCGAGTCGCTTTTCACACGCCCGTGCCACTCGCATTAGATCAAATTTACTTGGGTGGGGTCGTACCAACTTTTTCCCCTTTCGTTGAAGTGACACTCGCGCAAATTGACGAAGTTTTTTTGCTTCTTCTTGAGCGCTGCGAACGTTTTTCTGCTTCCAATCCATTTCGTAAGCTAATTGGATCGCAAATTCCTCTTGGCAAATTGTATCATGAAGTAAATGTTGCATGTCTTCAGCCTTGGAACGCCAAGTTTCAATATCACGGCTAGGGGTCTCTTCACTTTCCATGTGATGTCGTTCATTCATTTCTCTGCGGCATTCTTGATAGTAAAATTCATGGCATTCTTTGTCTTCCCGGCCCATTGCTGCCTGTTCTTCTTGTTTGAACACTTTCTCAAATACAACAATTTCGCGAACATGGAAAAAGAATGTTGCGTCCCACTGCAAAGACTTCAAAGCCACCATATCGTCTTCATTTCGATAATACATGACAGAAGCAAAACCGAATTTAGTTCGGATCATAGAATCTGGTAAACGGCAATACAGATGATTGAGCAGATCTTCCGCCTTCTTTTTGGAGTCATCTGCATCCTTGAGCTTTTGATCACTGTTATCAATTTCGCTCTTGATGCTGTTATACTCGTTTTGGAGCCGGTGAACAACTCTTTCCATCTCATTGCTGCTTTGGATTAGCGATGGAGCGTGAAACTCTGCAAATTCGGCTTCTTCTTCAACACCTTCAATTGCATCATAAGCAGCCTGCACGAACACAAGAGAATGAGTTACCCGATCAATGTGCAGCACAAACTATAGCTAGCGCTCTTGCCTCGCGTTCTTTTTGTGCAGCAACAAGGTCATGTTTGGCTTTCACGATATCGTTCAGAGCGGCCTGATCTTCTCGCAACAACTCAGCTGCGCGCGCGTGGTCTTTTTCGACCAACGGCAATTTGGCCAGCACTACTTCATTCTCATACTGAACGCTCTCTAGAAAATCTCGCTAAAGGAAGACGGCAAAAATTTCAGATTTGAGTCACTCAGATGACGATTGGATTTTACCATACCTGAGCTGCAAGGTGCGTATTCACTTGATTGTACTGCTCACTGAGCTGATGGATACGAAAGTTAAAGTTTCTCAGTCTGCCATGAAACAGAATATCGTCTTGAAAGGATGCATGATGTGCATCCATCACTGTTCGCTGATAGAGAGGGTCTGAGCCATCTATAGCTCGTTGATTATCTTGAAGGTTAATTTGATGTCGAGTATTGAATTCTTCGATGACCTTCGGATCCATTCTATCGTAAAGACATGATTCTGAAAGCTCCACCAATCGAGCTTCTTTTTCAAGTCGAATTCGTTCATCTTCAACCTTATCAAGGTGCTCCTTACTTTGAAACTTAAAGGAGTGACCCCCTGTAACTTGTGCGCGATGCTTTCTAACATCTCCATCCAATACCGGATCAGCACCCACGCCATGGTTCGAATCAAGGTAGGACTCTGACATTTCCTTCCCGCAGTGTTTACACTTGATTCCCGTATCGTATAAAGACCCCCAGGATTTCACTTCACGATGCTCACACTCAAATGAGCCTTGGACAGCCTGCTCGAAGCTGGGAATTTTCAATTGGTCTTTCAGACGTTGCATGTGCTCAGCTCGTAAAGCACTAAGCTGTCGTTCATTATCATCCGAAATATCCCGAGCAAGCTTTTTTTCTTGTTGTATACGGAACGCGCGTTCTTTTCGCTCAAATTCTCTTCTCTCGATAACGCGTTTTTCTTTTCGATTCCACGATTTCTTTACTAGAGCTAATCGACCATCGGCAAATTGCTGGGCATATTTCTCCTTAACTTCTTGGACAATATTTTCCTTCTGAACCGCGTCTGTTAATTCTTGTGAGAGAGTGTTCACTTTTCGTTGAACTTGAAAGTCGACTTGGGATGAAACAGCTTCGTTGTATGTCGTCAAACGCAACCCATCGGTGTAAAACTGTTTTTGTCGACGATTGAGATCAGTTTGCTTTAATTTTTGAAGTAGTTGCAATTCTCGTGCTTCTTCAAGCGCAGCATTTTCATTTTCTGCAACGATTTTGCTTGTTTCTTGTTCGAGCTGTTGAATCTGGTCGTCCTTCTTCTCAATTAATTGACGAGCCTTTTCTTCTTCTTCACGCCTTATTCTTAAGGCTTTTGTACAAGAATTTGCTAGGAAGACAGCATTAGCGCCATCGAGCTGACACCACTCGTTTGTAACAGCAGGAACAACGTTTCTTTCACCGTTCATTTCCGCTGAAGAAGAACTACAAAGCTTTAAATATAATTTATCGGTTATTCGGAGGCACAGGCTCAATATGCAGATTGACTTCATACCTTGTGAGTGGCCTGAAGCTTCGTTTTGCCTTCCCTCCATTCATAACGAATTCCAACCACCATAGCTTCTTTTCTGTAGGCACCACAATTTGCTGACTGCTGCTTCACTTTGGAAACTGGTTGGCTTCGATCGTCGATCGTTGTTTTAAAGCTACAATACTCGCCCAAATTAAGTTTTACTGCATTAAGCTGAGGCTCAATCATCCAGAATTTTCGTGCTTGAAAATTCAATCTACCACAACAAGGCATCATGTCGACTTTAATAATTTATGCGGAAAATGTGATAGCAGTAATCCGTACCTTGAAGCATCGCTTCGGCTATCGTACTGTGACGAATCCAGCACAATATCATCTACCTCTTGCCGTCGTGACTTACGTCCCACGATATCTTCATCAATTTGAGCAGCAATCTAGATTAAAGGAGCGTTTTAGAAAATTTATTGCAGCTGATGTAGTACTATCGTACCTCTTTTTTGATTTCGTCACGAAGCATTTGCGCATAATCAAGTCGTCTAAATCGTTGATGATGTCCGTGAATGAGCATCGAGTCCCACAGTTTTTCCTGACTTTTTTCGACGAGAATGAGTTCTTGAAGAAGTTCTGAGCATCTTTCACTGCTGGTTTGCTTGGACTGGTTGCGCATTGTCTTTACTAACTCGGATATAAAATATGACTCTTTTTGAATCATCCTCATTCGGCTTTCTTCTTCGCGGAAATCATCAATTCGTTCTTCATACGATCCGGCGTTTGACACAAGTACTCTGTGATGGACGTCTCTGTATGGAACTTCTGATGGGCAAACAAACTCAAAGCCAAAATATAAACGCGCGCCATAAAACTCAAACTCCAAAGAACCGGATGCTATCGCCTACAAACATATTTCAAGAAAACGTAACGTTAGATCACTATGCACGGTTGCGAGATTATGGTGCACTCACCTTTCCACTTGGGTCACAAAACGAGTGCAATTGCAACGAATCAAAATCCGCTCCAATATATACTTTGAGTTCTTGTAACGCAAGGTTTTCAGTATTTTCACGTACATCGCTCATAGCCGACTCCAAAATGTTGCCTAGCTCGTTCACTTTCACGAGAGAAACATTTATCCGAACACGATAGAAGCAATGCTTTGGAAAGCAAACACGACCCTTGATGCGCGCAGGTAGCCTGTTCTGCACAGACTTGATACCATTCACTGCTTCGACGTATTCAACATCAATCGATTTGCTGGCATTGTGGTGCTGCCACCACTCAATGGATCCTTTTAAGGGGAATATACATTTACGCAATTTGTTGGGACCATACTGCAACCAAAGAAACATTACGTGACTAAGAGATTGGGTCAATACTGATTTGATACGTACGTACATGATATCGTTTCACTGCATTTACTAAATCAGCACGAAGTCCTGCTTTTTGTTGCTCAGCGAATTGATCGCGAGCAGCAGCAAGCCGAGATTTTGTAACATCTAGTTCTTTCGCTGCCAATAATATATGTTCTTGGGTTTTCCAACTTTCAATTGAAGCAGCTTTCGCATGTTTGTAATGAGAGTGCGCAGGCAATGCTGCATTCTTCAGCAATTCCAACTTGGTCTCCATAGTTACTTGCGACAACAGCTCTGCAGGATTTAATTTTGGTGCTGTGATTCGCTGCTTGTCTGTGAGCTCATCGTTAATGATGCTGTTGGGGCTCAATAAGAGCGATCGGCCAATGACCATTGGTAAATCGTGACGCTCACTTTCGATCTCATCGATATTCGTCTGTAACTTCGCTTGGTTCACTTCGGCCTCTTTCAATCGAGGAACAATGGATGTTTCAGCTCTTAGTGCAATATCCATCTTTTTCAGCAGCATGGCTTCACGAGAATTCAAGTCAGAAAGCTGCTTTTTGTAACCCGCTCTTCGAGTAACTAGCATATGAAACTGGTGTTTGTGTTGTTCACTTGGATCACGTCGAGGTGGGCCTGCAAGTTCTTGGCTCAGATCATCGAATTCTATATCGACCTGCCTGATGTCCATGATAACTTTATCCTTCCGATTTCGTATGCTGTTTCGATCAGCAGTCAAATTGTCCTTCACTTGCTGTATTTGCTCCACTTTTTCTTGTAGCATCATAACTTTTGACTGTGCCTCCATTAACTCAATTCGCTTCAGCTCGTTTTCTGGCTTAAATGCGCGTGCCCCAGAAATTCCAGTCGTGTGCTCATCTAGCATACACACATATTATGAAATACAAGTTGATTGACAACACAGAAATAAAAATAAAACTAGGCGTTCGTACCCATTCCTTGATGATGGCCTCCATCAATCGATGAATTCCATTCCCCAGGCTCAAATGAAGTATCGAATACACCCAAACTTGAAGTTGTCGTACGCCGATCATAAGGTTTCATCGCATCAACGGATTCTTGGGCGTCCATGTAGTCGATTTCCTCCTGTTCGCTCTGTAGTTGTTGTTGAATGCGGTCTTGGCGTTTCTTTTCTTGCTCTTCCTGGTGCTCGGACGCATATTTCTGAGCATCCGTGAGCTGCTTTTTCCAGAATTTCATGTTCATGTACCGACGATAGATTTTCTGCTTCTTGGCAAACGCTTTCTTCTCGTCTCGATTGCGCTGCTTTTCTGCCAGCTCTTCGTCCATACGCGCACGTCTCTTGTTCTCGATATCCTCTAAAATGCGCGCTTGTTGGGCTTTGTCTGCCTCTTCCACCATCTCTCGGAACCGGTACAGCAGAGGAGCCTTGTTCTTGTTCCTCTTCTTCAGGCCAAACTCCAGTTCCTTCTCAGTCTGCTGCGCCTGCTCAAACTCTTCGATAAAGTTCTGCTTGATGAACAGGTACTTGCGCGACTCGCCATCCATTTCATGAACATGAGCAACGTGCTCACGCAGCAATCGCCGTCGCTTCAAAGGCGGAATCTCGGCATATTTCCAAGCAGTCTGCAGAGCGATCTTGGCCTGCAGACGAGCAAATGTGACTCATAACGCTCAATCGATAGCACCATGGCGAGATACCACGCACCTCTTCTTTTGCCACGTCCCTGAACTGAATAGCCATATCTTTGGCTTGCTCAACGATCGGTCCCAGTACATTGAAGCTCTGGATGAGCTCCTGCTTCGCTGACAGAGCTTCCTCTTCGTCTTCCTCCCCGTCGTCATCTTCCTCAGCCCATAGCTCTGCATTCAGCAACAACATATCACATGAGCTACGGTCGACAGCACCTTTCAACCTGCTGTCCGCACGCACTCAGCATCTTGTCCATAGAGAAGTCCTTGATGTTGAACCCGCGCGTAAGCCACTCGGCCATGGCCTCCTCCTCCAGCTGCTGCTTCTCATCGTCTTCGGCCTTCTTCTTCTTCGAGGGCATGTCCACTGCTGCTGCGCGGCCTCTGTCCTGCTCCTGCTGCTCTCTCTTAAGTCCTCTCGCTAAGAGCCCCTTGCCATTTCCCCTCTGACGACGCTTCGCTCGTTGTTGCAGACAATCACTCTGAGGCAACGCATAAATCGGAGTGGTTTTAGATCCATTTGGCTCCGTTTAATACATAATTTTAGGTAAATGTTACTAAATCGCTGGAAGCTTGGTGTTCCATTTCAGATTGCGCGACCAGGTCAAGCAGTTCGCTCAACTCCTCCTGCGAAATCGGATCTAGTGCTGCATCTTGAAGTAGTGCATTGAATTCCATGACCTCTACCATGTCGGGTTGGCTTTCGGCTGATAACCAGTCGCCTGACGGCTGCGTATAATTATTGGAGCTCGGCCGCAGCTTTTTCTGCTGCTTACGGCGCTGTTCCAGCCGCCGCTGGTTGAGGTTCGCCTTAGATCGATGGAAATCGCAGAACTTGTGCATCGCTCCGTTGTCTTTCAAGGCACGATCGTTGCTGCAGGGCTTGCTCGGGTACCGGCACTGAGTCGAATTGGCGTTGTAAAAGCCCACAGAGAAGGCCTCGGCCGTTGCAAGTGCGAGATCTTGTGAGTGATTGTTCATTGGTACTGGTTGATTGTGAAATGGGGACGTATGTGAGCAGGTGTTTGGGCTGGGCTAGTGTATTAACCCACCTCGTACCAGCTGCGTAAATGCAACCATTGAACCCATTGCTGCGATCATGGTCCGACCTTTTGTCGCCCATGTCTCCGGAAATCCAGCCCATGGTGATACATTACCCTCCTTATATGCATGGAACGGCTGCGGAGTCAAAATTTACAGCATGGGTACAGTACAACGCCCTTAAGATCGTATGTGGCCATGGATACACACACCTATCGGTACACTGGACTTCGGCCGAAAGTTGTGGAAAGAATCTTGGATCGCTGCCCGATGCCGCTGGCTGCTGCTTGTAGCTATTAGCTACGCCACATAAGCTATTGCCTGATCTTCGAGTGTCGATGGCGCAAAGGATACCGTACCGGAAACAGACCCGTTGGAAGCCCATCCTCCTTGACATGACAGCGCTCTAATAAAGTATATAGAGGCTACTAATAGAGAGAACCTCCTGGTCAAGACCATCAAATGATGAACGCCATATGGTGCGTCACTCATCACGTGCAAGCTCATCGCATCACGTGGATATGTGCTCACGCAGCCAAGACTACATCCCACGAGTTCAAGGTCTTGTCCATCGTGCCTAATAATGCCTCTCTCCTGTTGCAAGGCGGCATTTCTGTGTACCCTGGATGGTCAAATCCTCTTGAATCCTGCAAGGTCCGGACGTGGGCGAATCATCATCATAGATGTTTACTGCAAGACAGAGCGCACAAATATTCACGATCGGATTGTCTGTGCGCTGATGAGCACGAATCACATTGAATAATTGCTTGTGCGCAAAACGAAAGCGAGAACTCAATTTTTTTAAATAATTGACAACACACAGTTCGTTAGTAATAGTACAGTAGCTGGGGCATATTCGAAAGATATGATCGCTACATTGCGTGAGCAAGGCCAAAGTATTATAGTATTGTATGATCAGACCACCTGTGCGTCCAAGATGTGAGGGTAATAATCTGCATGCTCAGATGTGTGATGCTCAGGCAACCACTCATCAGCCTTTTTAACTGGTGCCCCTCCGGTAGCTCTTCGGCGAGTCTGGATTTTCAGTACGGTACTGTGCGTGTGTGCGTCACCCTTGAACCGCAAGGCAGCCAGAGCCACACAATCGCGCTCTGATGCCGCTTTAGAATGGGCATTCACGTGCAGAAACGGTCGATCCGACTGCTGACCTGGGCAAATCCCGGGGAAGATCGGCAATGAGCCAGGAAGTGTTGACGAGTGACTGTACTGGGAGGCCATCATCCTCCCATGTGACATACCCCTTGGGCGAACTGACTTTATGGTACACTTGTGGTACACCTGCCAAATTGGATTTTTCAGCGGATTTTCCAGTCCGGTTATGGCTCAAACGCGCTGAAGCCACAATAGATGTTACATGTGTGCGTGTTGGGGGCATCGTCGCTGCGATTGCTCTTTCTCTCGATCAGATTATCATCCACAATGCGCCAGCGCCTGTGGCGACGAACGCTGCGAGCCAGGAGCTCCACGCCTCTTCGCGTTGACGCAGCTGAAAATAAAATCCAGCCCCGGTGCTGCGCTGGTCCACCGCGGAACAGCAGGGATTGCTCAGCACAGCGAGGGGCCAGAGCGCATAGCTCATGCGCTGCTGCTACTCTGCCTCAACATCACCTCATCCGCTGCCGCGTTTTGGTGTTCACCCTTGATGCGCAGCGGTTCATTCTTGAATTTGACGTGTATCAATCACCGTTGACCAGCAATTACTGCTTTTATCCCCAGCCACTATGAACTACCAATACGGCCACTACAACAACAACAGCAACGCAGGCAATGTGCCCGCAGGGCATCCGATTGCACCGATGTACCCGTTTGCGATGGTCCCACCGGTGTTCATGCCGGAAGACACGACCTGCTCCTACCCGAGCAAGCGCTGTGACAACCCACGCGTGGTCAAGCGCAATGGCGATCTGCATAAGCTCTGCGAGTTCCACCGCAGCAAGGCCAATCGCAACCAGCGGCGACTAGAGCTCAAGCGCAAGAGCAAGGGCCAAGGCGGCGAGACAACAGGGGATGCTGCCACCAAGGCCGACTCAAAGCCAAAGGCCACAGCTGAGAAGAAGAAGAGCGCAATGCTAGAGCCACTGAACTCCGAGTGTCTGCGATTGCCGGAGACTGGCGGCGAGGAGCCTCTGCTTCCGGTCGACATGGACGAGCAGGACATTCAAGCGCTGAAGTCGATTCTGTTCTCGGACGATGACATGGACTACGAAGGCAGCGACTTCGATATCGACATGGACTTGGACCTCTCCGGCTCGGATGAAGACGAGTTCCTGCCACGTTCTTCGCTTGTGCAATTCTGAGCCACGCGTATATGAGCAGAGCTACGGCCACTTTCCTTTCCGTGCCATCATCACCACGCCCTCCCAGGAGAACGCCAGCAGCGGCAGCAGTATTTTTATGGAGTCTGTTCGAGTAACATGAGCCTATTGTGCGTAAAAATGAAGTGAATTTAGACGTTGTATCAAGTGTTTGGTTGCTTTATTTGGACTGACAGCTCGAGCATTCGAGAGCAGCGTGCGCAGTTCCCATCGATCCTCTAAACTACGGACGGAGAGCTCTTTGTGGCTAGAAGGCATGCTGTTTTTCCACTTCTACAATCTATGCGGAGCCGTAGCCATTCGTACGCTCTTCGTGCAGCAGAGCGACCTGGTCCAGATCGTCCTGGCTCGTTGGTGAGCGGCGCTTGGATGTGCTGCAGTAACGCATGTACAGCACCGTGACGGCGCCCAGCAAGGCAGCCAGCGATGGCAGGATGCAGTACACATAGCGCAGAAACTCGGCGTCTTCCAACGGCAGGTCCTGCAGCTTTTCGCGCTCGTTCTGGATCAGCAGGATGGCGATTCCGTTGGAGATCTTGTCCGTGAAGCTCATGGCGCCGTACACGAACGCGCCACTTTCGACGTTGTTGCCCACGAGATCGCCCTCCAGACAGACCGAGGTGACCATGATGATGGAGTTACCCATGCCCAGGATCACTGAAAAAACGTAGATCCAGGTCGCGGTCTCTGGCGTCAGTGTGTAACAGAGCATGAGCGCCAGTACAATGAGCAGAGAGCCGATCATGAAAGAACCCGTCCGGCCCATGGCTTCGTTCAGGTAACGAAGAAAGAACGTGGCCAAGAATCCAGAGACGTAAACCAACAACGGGACGATCGCGATGGACGTGGCCGACATCTTCAGCGTCACAATCAGATAGAACGAGATGAACACCTGCGTGACGTTCACCACCAGCCGAGTGCACATGTAGACCATGCCGACCTCGTAGAACATACCGACGCGGAACCAGCACTTCCAGGTCATGTGCTCGTAGACCGGGGCGATCGACATGCCGTCGACTTCGTCGCAGAGAACTTCGCCTTCAAATGGGAGACTGGCCGGGCCGCGTCCCTTTGAATCGATCATCGATGGGCTGTGGCTGATCTGCGTCTGGCTGTCGCGAGCCTCCTCCTTGGTGATCGACAGCTTCTCGTGCGTTCCAGCCAAGAACCAGAACGTGCAAACGCCGCCAACGACCAGCGACGTGTAGGCCAGCAGCGTGAACTTCTCAGCGTCGGGCACGTTGTACGGCTTCACGATGCGCAAGAGACCGAAGAAGACGCAGAAGACGAGCACGTTGGACAGGATCGTGAAGGCGTATCGAGTGCTGTTGAGCACGCAGCGCACATTGTCGTCCGTCGACAGCTCTGGGACCTACGTCGAGATGGCATTAGCACGGACGAATCCACGAGAAGCAACAAGACAAGTACAAAACGCACCATCGCCATGTGAGAAACCTGCACGGCAGCCCAACCAAAGTTGAACAGGCTCGCAGCAACGCTGTAGTACACCACCATTACCATCCGACTGGGCGCGTCCGTGAACCAGCGCGGCGCGCACTCGGCAAACACGAAGAAGAAGCACACAATGACCAGGAATGCGCCAGCCGAGAGCCAGGTCTTGCGTCGTCCGAAGCCGATGGACGGGATGCCCTTAGAGTGGTCCGAGAGCACACCCACAAGCGGCGTGGCGACGCCATCGGCAATTTGGCCAGCGAACATCACGACTGCAGAGTCAACCGGCGAGAGCGAAGCGACCTAATAGCAGCACAGCACAAGCGTAAGTGCATGGAGGAGACATCGCAGCGTAGGCAGATAGGACGACGCACTTGACGCAGAAACACGAGCAGGTAGGAGAACCACGTGGAGGCGCACATATCGTTGAGCACGTGGCCCACACCGTAGGCGATGTAGCGCGTGGGCGTCCAGTACTGCTTCTCATTCAGGCGTTTGCGGTAGGAGGCCGTGGCCGCAGGCAACGACGTGGTGGCGGCGTACGCGTCGGCGTCTTCGAAGCTGTTGGCCATGGTGAGCGGTGCGTTCTGAAGTGGAGAGCTCCTCAACGGCCGAATGAGCCGTACCGGTGGCGGAGACCTGTGGCCCCCCGCGATCTGCGCGCTGATTGGCTAAATCTGCTTGCGACATGTGCTTGTGCAATCGACGCGGTGCGATTTCTGTCCTTGAGGACAACAGAAGGAATTGAATGCGCGCGGAAATGAATGACGGCCACGTTTCTTGCTTACGGTAATTTACCATATCTGTTTTTAAGTGTAAATTACACATTTAGTGTTGGTAATTTATCACTGGAAGGATTCTGAGAAAATATAACTGGATTAAAAGAAGATCGGCAGTTCCCCCCTTCCCCCGCCGGCGCGTAATCGGAGACGAGCGGATCATGACGACGGCAAGCTCGAACCAACAGGTGCTCGGGCTGCTCGCGCTGGTGCTGGCCGTGGGCCTGGGCATCTACACGTTCTTCCAGTCGGCCCCCGAGGCCAAGTTGTACGTGCATCCGCCCCCTCGTTCTCCTTATTGATGGCCTTCTCATGGACCTGTCGCCCTTGACAATAGTGCGGAATGCGAGCCGATCTCGCTGACCTACGTGATCACGGGCGTGCTGCCCACGTGGATGAACGGCCGCAATGACAAGATGGGCACGGTGCAGGGCCTGTGGGAGTGCGCCAACAAGTACAAGGAACACCATCCGGGCTTCGTCGTCGCGAGTTTCTGCATCGTGTATATCTCGCTGCAGACGTTTGCAATCCCTGGCCCGATCGTGCTGAGCATCCTCTCGGGCGCCATGTACTCGTTCGCTGAGGCACAAGTGCTCGTGGCGTTCTGCGCCACCACGGGCGCATCGCTGTGCTTCGCGCTGTCCTACTTTCTCGGCCGAGGCGTCTTCAATCGCCTGTTCTCGTCCATGATCGCGCGCTTCAAAGACAAGGTATTGCGCCATGACGCTGGCCCTTTACTCAAGGCTGGTGATACTCACAGCTTCCTATGTGTACAGATCTCTCAAAACCAGAGCAATCTGTTCTACTACCTGCTCTTCCTGCGCATCACGCCGCTGCTGCCCAACTGGTTTGTCAACATCGCCTGCCCGTTGGTCGACGTCAAGTTCAAGTACTTCTTCCTTGCGACCTTGATCGGTACGAATCGACGCGCCAATGCAAGGCTTACACGCGCAATACTCACCGAGTCGTCTCTGTATCCAGGTCTGCTGCCGGCCAATTTCCTGCACATTTCCACCGGCGCCACACTCAACAACGCGGCTGGGGCGGAGGGCGGCAGCAACACGCTCAATTTTGCGATCCTGTTCCTGTTGCAGTTTGTGGCGTTGCTGCCGACTCTGCTCAAGAGCAAGATCGAGAACTACGAGAAGCAGGCATTTGAAAAGGCCAAGACCAAGTGAGCCCAAAGCAACAATTTGCACTCAATACACGGGAGCTTGTTTGTGTTCTAGCAGGTTGTTTATTCCTTTTCAAAGGTATCCCTCTGTGGTTCATTAGCTGGATTCGTCTGGTATTCGCTGCTCGCTTCTCGGATTCTCAAGTCTTCTGCGTGCAGCAGTCACAAGACCAGAACCCACAGAGTCCCCAGGTGAATGCAAACTCGATCCTGAGCTCTGGTTTGAAATATGAAGATTCGTCCGGTCGATCGGCTCCGTTTTCTTAAATTCCTGCAGAAGCTCATCGTATGCTTGTGTGTTGAACGATGGGAACGAATCCGGGTTTTTTCTCGCATCACCTGGAGTCTCGCCAATTGGATAAATACTCGTAGGAGGCGGTGCACGAATGATATATCGATTCGGCTTTGTTGCCTCGTCGTTCGAGTCTGGCTTTCGCAACACGTTGCTCATCGCACGAACGCTGAGCCTCCATTGATCAAGCTCAGTCCCAGAGGACGACTGGTCGCTACGATCATTAATTGCGTCACGGTAAGTCATTAATCTCTTCCAAACCGCAATGGTAAGCTAGCAGCGTTACGTACGCTATGGACGTAGGCTTATCCAGGAACCGCTGGAATAATTGCGTCTGAAAAAGCTGAGAACAGAATTCTCGAGTACTCGGATTCATCGCCATGAAACTTGTCTTATCGAATACGGTTGAGCCATCGTCTGTCTTCTGGCAATACTTCCGAACGTCTTTCAGAAGTCTACACTCAAGTGACAACCAGCAAAAAAAACAGTGAGTTCAAATGTTGTCAACCTCCTCTGATCCAAAGCACAAAAGGCGAACCTTGCCGCAAACGAGGAGAATAGAGCCTGGACTTCAGCCCATTTGTCACACAACTCCTCATCGTGGCGAATCATATGGCCAATCTCCGCGTCTGATAGCTCCAGCGGCTCGAGCGTTACCATTTTGGATAACTCGCCACTTCGAAATCCTCCACACCGGTCTTTCGTGTGCTGGCCAGCCGGCCATAGCGACACCTTTCGAAGTGCTTGCAGAAGCTTTTTACCTTTTACTTCTGGAAGACTCGGAAGAATCTCATCCGATGGCAGGAGGATATCATTTTGATCGAGATCTACGACGATGACGCCTTCACTCGTCAGCTGGTTAACGCGTTTGTCCGAGCAAACTCCCATGAAAAATGGAACAGGCGCCGATACAAAGTCTAACAATGACTGTGCAACAACAAACAAGTCACTGAGTTGAAGAATGACACGAAAGGCGGCGAAGAGCGGATACGCGTACCAGTGGAAGCACGGGAATGTACACAAGTTGACACTCAAATGGATGGAGAAGTGCTCGAAACGTCTCTGATGCAGGTGTGAGTATCGAATAGTTCTTGGAGCACAAGACGACCTTCTTTTCGGTAAGGAGAAATCCGTACACCTACTCAAACAAAGGTTCAAGAACGTTAGCAAGTACCAGATTTCTTTTTCAAGGACGAGGAGCACAATACCTTCAAAATATTGTCTGGGCTGAGGCATTGGAACAGAATGGTGAAGTCTACTTCGGTAGGATAATATAGCGGCATGTCATGAGATGGATACCCAGTGATCAACCGGCCACGATCGACAAGAGTCAGCAATGTCTGCGAAAGATTGGACTCAGGCACTGGGATCTCTTCCAATAAATTGAAGATGAATGGTTCAAGCGAAGCAGATGAAGTCGACAGGCGATACAGTTGCACGAGAGATTCCCGAAAGGTCTGGAACAATGGGTAACTGGAGAGTATGCACAGGCATTTGGGGACAAAACATTTCCACGATGTCTGCCGTTGCTGGACATCTTTCAAGCTGATCCAGGGTGGCAAGCTCCCCGTTTTTCCCTTTTGTACGCGTGAAATTAGCGCAAGGATGTCCCCCGGGTCTTTCTCTTCGTAGAAATGGAAGCAGGATCCATACAGTCGGTTGCCTTTGATGTCTAAGAGCACGATGCTTTAATTACATTACGAATCCAGCAGGCAGACACGATAAAAAGGAAGCGAACCTGTGAGAACGATATCGAACGCCTTTGGGGGCAGTGGATCTGTGCTGAGATAGATGTCGTCCGGGAAGCAGAACTTGGAAAGCTCTTCTGGAACTTCAGCCGTCGACGGAAGCAAATCGATCACCTCCGGCTCGAGTCGGACGTCCGAAGGCGATGTCGTGGAGCTAAAGTCGTTGTTTGCATCGGGCATCATTTTTCCACTCAAGACCACGACACATTCTGCAATGCCCGCTTTTCCTGTTTGCAGGCGTCTTCGGCTTCGCGCTGGCGATAACAAGCGCTTGCGCTTGTCTGACTGATCCAGCACAGATAATAATGTGAGTGATGGTGAACTCTCTCACATGTAGGAGACAACATTCCGTAGTTACCATTGAAGACATGCTTCGCTGGCGGGAGCGATCCTGGGAGAGCTCACTGGTAGTGATTGAAGGCTGATGCGTATCCGTGTACCGAGCAGTGAATATGTCAAGAAGCTGGCAGAATGCGATCGGATCTACAGAACATATTTGCACGATGCATGAGCGATGCATGGCAGAGCCAGTGTCAAGACAACTACCAACCAGCCTCAGCGATCCAGGCGAAATAGTCCAGCAATCCTTTTTCGGTTAGTCCCAGCGATTCGTGACTTTCGAAAGTCGACAGCAGCCATTTCATGGCGAAGTCCGATACCGGTCCGAGGTGACAGTCTTTGTTGAGGATGGACATTTGATACTGCGATAGATACCCAGATTCTCCTTTGGCATAGTCTCGGAATACGGCGGCTAGCACGAACCGATAAAAGGGTACGATGACTTCCTGTTCGTCTTGGTGCAGATTGCGAATCGATTTCTGCTTGGTCGGTGATTGATCTATCTCTGCTTGAAAGAATTTGTGTCTAAGAACTCGGATCGCTGCGACATATTTTCGCTGCAGCTCGAACGACGTTTGAACGTCATCGTTTAGGCCGTTGGTGCCTTTGCAGAATGCGAGGTTGCTCATGGATTTATCCAGGAGAACCCGTTCGGCAGGGCATCCACGTGGCAAAATGCTTGCCAACTTAAATTCGGTCATGGCAAGTTCTTGATGTGTTTTGATGAAAGGTATCTGATCGGTTCCACACGTCAATGCGAATTCATAGAGTCGCCACGCTTCTCTGTAGAACTCTGCGGGCGTCGAAGTCTTGGCGAGAACAGTTTGAGCAGCGTACAATGTGATTGAAGTGTTTAAACTCCCAATTACTGAGCCTTCAGCTTGTTCTTCGTTGATGTCCAATGCCGAAATCATGTTGTGGTCGATTGGCCATGCATGGCTGTGGGCTAAAATATCGCCATAGGCGCTCAAACAGTTCGCTCGATGCAGCAAACACTCAACGTACTTGTCATAAACGGTCGTATTTGAATCGTCAGTCTTGCCAAAGCCTTCGATCCAATCACCCAATGCATCACCATTGTCGGAGCTCGTTATTGAAATATGCTGATCGCATGCATTATACAGTGACACCAACTTTGCATATTCGTCACATGCGCTTGCAAGCTTTCCAGCTGCAAGAGACAGCGTTTCCTTGGCCAGATCCAATCGGAATGCCGCGTTTGAGTGGTCCCACAAGTCTGCATTCACGTGGTACACGCGAGCGTTCGTGACGTGGAACATTTCAGCGTACTTGTATGTCTTGGTCGTATTTCTCAGCACCTGCATCGCGAATACATACAAAGAGCGACCGAACCGACTTAAGATGGCTGCTTTGGTCTTAGTATTCGCGCTCATCTCATTCACGACATGTGAGTACTTTTGTCCAGCAGCCACCCACATGTCCAGGAACTGAGGGATTATCTCTGGGTCTTCTGTGCGTTGATCCAGTGTGTGCCGTCGAAGTTCACTGGCGAGAAAGGCGTAGATCTCATCTGCATCACTCATAATGAACAGCATTTCCTCGTACTGTCGGCATCTCAACTCGTGCAGAGTTTTCTCATCAATCACTCGCACTGAGGCCGATGATTCATCGCTGGAATCATCATCACCGTCTCTGAGCTCCTCTTTCTCCTCGTCCCAGGCCAGCTTGAGCTCCGCAAGATCGTATTCTGGATTGAAATCTTCGGTTGACCCCTCTTGCTGATTCGGAGTGCTGCTAATATTGTCAAACGAGCGGCTGCTTTCCTCGTGCTGTCTGGTCAAATCGCGTATCTCTTGGACGCACTCCCCCAAGTAGTCCGTGACGTTTTCTTCTCGATGCAGCCTCGTGAACTCGTCCAAAAAGTGGGTACGCGCAGCTGCGAAGGCAGCAGAGTTCTTTGCTAGATCGCCGCCGTCTCTCTTGAGATGGTACGCAATCTGCTGTGTGAACGCCTTGAAGCTGTAGATAGCCAGCTTAGTGCTTGGGCATATTTTGTCTAGCGCCCTCCGGTTCAACTGGTCTTTTGTTTTCATGAGTCGCGGTGCCACGAGCAAGGCAAGTGCACTGAATAGGAACGACATCTTCCCGCACGGGATTTCAGGTACGGTGATGCAATCGGATCCGGACGAATCGAACGATGTCGGTCGGGCTGGACAGCTCTCTCGCTTGCGCTTTAGGACACCTGTCTGAGCGTAAATGATGGACAATGTGATACTCTCAGAGTACGATTGCGTCAGCTCTGCGCGACAACAGCGGATGAAAATGTTGCAAAGCTCACTGGACTTGAGTGGCACGGACGGCGGCTTCACATCGTGCATGAACTTGGCGAATTCGTGGAATTGGAGACCGCATTGTCGTCTATCGCCACCGACAGTGGAGCTGTAGGCGGCTGAAAGCTCGTCCAAGGGCTTGGCAAAGCGCTCTATTAACGAGCGCACTTTGTCTTTCTCCAGAACGCCATCAATTTGCTCCCATGAGAAGATCGACCGCGTCTGTCTCTCGATTTCGTACAGCGGGAGAAGACACTGCGTGGCCAGCTGGCTGAACGCCTGCTCTTTCGGGTCCACTTTCGGGAATATATAGCACGCAACGTCGACCAGCGCATCCAGAAACGCGTCAAAGTTGGCACCGGCAGCTCCCGTGGAGTTGGGTGCAGCACTCTTGAATGCAAGCGCCACTCGTGTCTCAAATTCCAGCTTCCTGCGCTTATACGGAAGACTGGTGCATGAAGTTGTCTTTTGAACCAGCAGCTTGAACTGGTAGCTCGTGATCCCCAGCACTCGGCTACTCGTATTCTGGAGCGCGTAGAACAAAAAGAGCTCAAAGAGCTGCTCCTGTATCCGGAACGGATCATTGTCTCGTGATCCATAGATCGATTCCACAGCAATGCTGCGTCTCGAGCGCTTAAGATCCAGCCTTCGAAGCGTAAAGACTCGAGTGTAATAGCGAGACAGTTCAAGCTGGACGTCGTTTTGGACTTCGTGCCCTTGCTCGTCGATCAGCTCGAACTTGGATGGGTGCTTCAGCTGCCAGTATCGGACGACATCCTGCTTTAGCTGAAGAGCTAGATAGTCGTTGGGCACCCAGCATTCGTATCGCTTCACGTCGGCATGGGAGTTGGCGGGTCTGCCTCCGACAGAGATGGGTGCTTGCTGTGTGGGCTGCCGCGAATCATCTACGATCACGATAGCCCTGTTCATGAGGCAGGTCAAGCCTAAGATGCCGTATCGCCCTCAAGCATGCAGTCCATAAATGGTCGATGCGGCAATTCCGATGTCTATTTTCTGATCGAATGGAAACCGCCAGGAGCTGAATAGCTGTATCACGCGTATGTTGAATTTGAATATGAAGTCGAAGCCGCCGAAGAAGAAAGCGCCCAATCCATGGGGCGATCTGTCTGCTCGAACAGGCTGTACGCAATGCTGATACTTGTGCAAGGTAACGTCGTGGATATGTTTGGACTCATGCTGCATCCTGTGGTGCCTGCTTCAGTCAGCGCCTCGGCATTGAAGGTTCTGGCAGAACATCACCGACAGCTGAGCCGCTTTTGCGTCGACCCTGAGAAAGAAACGTAAGTGAACATAAGACGTTTGCTTTATTTCGACTGCATACTCATGACGTTGGGTGCCCACAGCGATCAAAGCGATGCCAGTCCTACGACTACTGGAATCAACCTCACCCTAGAGCAATACTGCCTCTCGCTCAAGACGCTCATCCAGCGTGGGTCCCCAGAGCAGCACTTTGAGTGTACGCTTTAGTTGAATGCTGCTTTCTTACCTGCCTGGAGATCGTCTTAGTGTAACAGGCTATCTGGCCATAGTTCTCTTCCACATGTACGCCATTGAGAGTGAGCGCGGGATCTCAAGAACTGAGATTTTCCAGCTAGTTCAAGACCATTCCGAAACACTAGCGCCTGCTGATTCCCAGGTCAAGAGCGAGGACCCTCGGCACTTTGAACGGTTCTACACGTGGCTAAAGAAACATGTCAGCGTCTACGACAAATCCAGAACCGGGTTTCTACCGCTCCGAGTTGCGTTGGAGATGCTGGACGCGCACCCGACAGCGCTGTCTCAGCTGAGGTTTCAGCTTGATGCGTTTGTTAGGAAGCTCAAAGAGAACAACGAGCGGTATGAAGCCAAGGCGAAGGCCGCAGAGATTGAAATATGAAGGGAATTTATTCCTCGAGTCGTAACGATTCCGCCTTGTCCAGTCTTCCCATTAGTCATCGAACGAGCACTCCATCGTCTTCTTTCGAGCATCAGCGACCCTGTCACGCAACTCACTGCTGAGAGGATCGTAGCGGTTGCGGTGCTTCGTGCTGTTCTCTGCAAAGGAGTCAAAGTTCCGACTTGTTGCGCGGCCTATGGCGTTCATCATATCGACATCGCCCTTGGCGCTGTTGGGGCCATTGAAAGGCGGCATGCCGTCCCAGGAATTCACAGCTGCGCGTCGCTGACTCCGGCGGAAGAAAAGCTGGGACAACAAGACCACAGCAAAGAGAGCACCGACGTAAAGAGATCTGGACCATGACGAGTTTGCCATCTCCACGGGCCCGGGGAGAATACTCTGGAAGACTCGGACTTGATTGCCGGCAGTCACCAGTGCCACATTTGCGACCAAGCTGCCGTCCGATGCTGCGATCAATGCGGGCAGCATCTGACTGGACGTTGCATCCTGTCTGCCGATGCGCAGGTCCGTGTCCAAGGTCGTGCAAACCAGCGACAGCATATTGCTTGCGTCCTGGATCCTTGGGGTTGCGTAGATTAGGATCTTGGACGCGGTGGCTGCGAAGAGGTATCCATCCAGGACAGCAAGCTGTATCGGGGGGTGTTCCTGCTTCTGCTGGTGCTGCGCTGTGATCGTTCGAGAGAGCAGTCGACATGAGCTGGAGCCACCACCAGCCGCTCGCGAAGCAGAGTCGGATGAGAACGCGTACGTGAGGATATCGCCTCTCGCAGTGCCGGCGTACAGGATGTCGCTGCGAGTTGGATCGAACACAAGCGAGGTCACACGGGTTGTGGTCCCAGGGCAGACCTGGAACTCAGCATCGCGAGACTTCACAAGCGCTGTGATCACAGGGCTCGAGCCGTTGGTGAACGCGAGCAAGTTCCGCTGGTTTGCGATCAGCTCGTTGCTTGCGTGAGTGGTCGTTTGGTGCAGAAGCGTGCCATTCGCAGCGTAAAAGTCGA
Organism: Elongisporangium undulatum; assembly: GCA_023334555.1. Taxonomy (NCBI): domain Eukaryota; phylum Oomycota; class Peronosporomycetes; order Pythiales; family Pythiaceae; genus Elongisporangium; species Elongisporangium undulatum. The sequence goes on from JAADVF010000001.1 coordinate 132,698, forward strand.
TCACGCCGTCGGCTTTTCCCACACAGACCACGCTCTTTCGAGACGTAGGAACGATTGAAATCGCTCGCACGGCTTCCTTGAATCTTGTTCGACTCGCCAAGCTCGCGCTCAAGACGTAAGCCGGCGTCTTGGCCGCGTTGGAGTGGTCTTCAATCTCATCGGCCGCATTGGTCAGCTCTAGCGCGTACGTGAGAACCTCCGATCGCCCACAGAGCGCGACCAGAGTCGGCGACTCCGAGTGAAGATCCAGCGCAATGGATTGGAGATCGGAACACTGCGTATCCATACGCTGGAGCTCAATCGACGGCGCCAGGTAGAACACCAGCTGGCCGCTCCGATGGGCGACGACGAGAAGATCGGCGTCGCTGTTCTTGCTGTGGATCTTCATCATCCGGACGTCCACGATCTCGTCTTTCGTGGAGGAAGCAAGCGTAGCTCGCTCCACGAAGTATCTCTCGAACAGTCGCTGGCTGGATCTGTCCAGCTCCGACATGCTCGCAGCTTCCATAGCTCGCTCGATGATCGTGTCCACGGCAGCGCGCTCGTTCTTGGCTTGATTCAGCTCTAATGCCGGCTCCATGGTCATTACGACCGAGCGCATCTTGCGCAGCGCATCCACTTTCTTCTGCTGCATCCGGATGAGCGTCTCAATCGCTTCCAGCTCCTTCTGCAGCGTCACGACTTCCAGCTTGTCTTCTCCGGTCTGTTTGGCCTGCTGCTCCGTCTCTGTGCTCGGACCTGCGATGTCACCTGCAGAGCCACTCTCTTGCTGTGTCTGGGCCTGGTCCGTAGGCTCAAATGCGACCTCGCCAGTCACAGCAACATCCCCAGAGGCATGAACCTCCAGCTCGCGCATCGCGTCTTGCGCCATTCTCAGTGTTGCTGTGGGGTGTGACCTTTCGAGATCCCGTACTCTAGCGGTTCATTAAAGTACGATCTGGGCCTAACGTTACGTTGGTTATTTTCATTGGGACGCGCCATCAGGTGTCTGATTGGCATCGGCACTTGTGCATTTGGCGGGAAAGGCCGACGGAAGAACCAACGCGTCGAAGCAGCAGTCCGCAAGTCACGATGATGGGCGCACGCTACCAGGAGCAGCAGCTGGAGGAGGCCGACACCACTACGCAGGCCTATGAGATCGTGCGTGTGTGGCTTGAGTGTGTTGGTACCTTGCGTGGGTGCTCACGCCTGTGTGTGTGTCTGTAGCAAGGACCGCGCCTCGTGAACTGTCTGGAGCAGAGCGGAGTGAACGCGTCCGACGTGAACAAGCTCAAGGAGGCCGGCATGCACACCGTGGATGCGGTGCGTCTTGGCTGCTATCACGTCGCTTCTCTCTCTCTCTGTGCATCCTGGAGCTGTACTAAGCATGCGCTGGATATGTCTGCAGGTCGCCATGGCTACCAAGAAGCAGCTCATTGCCATCAAAGGCATCAGCGAGGTCAAGGCGGAGAAGATGCTCAAGGCTGCACGAGAGATGGTGAACGTGGGCTTTACGACGGTAGGGACACTCAATGCCCCAGTCATCCATGCGCTGCTAGAACGTCAGCTGAAAATGTACCCATTCCGTCTCTGTGGCAATCATCCTGCAGGCGGCCGAAGTGTTCGAGAGCAGAAAGGACCTGATCACACTCTCTACCGGCTCGACTGCGCTCGATGAGTTGCTTAAAGGTGAGCCAGAGCACTTGGCATTGCTAATTAGGCTTGTTCTGAAGCGATTGCTGGTTGCGCACAGGCGGATTCGAGACCGGTTCCATCACAGAGATCTTTGGCGAGTTCCGCACGGGCAAGACCCAGCTTTGTCACCAGCTCTGCGTGACCTGCCAGCTACCTGTGGACCGAGGCGGTGGCGAAGGCAAGGCACTGTTCATCGACACAGAGGGAACGTTCCGACCTCAGCGATTGATTGCCATCGCGGAGCGATACGGACTGGATGGTGCGGGATTGGACTGAGACGCTGTAAGCGATGGTCCGCATGATAACTCATGTGTGGTTGTGTGGCTTATAGGCGAGAGTGTGCTGGACAATGTGGCCTTCGCTCGTGCGTACAACTCCGAACACCAGATGCAGCTGCTGATCCAAGCGTCAGCTATGATGGCCGAGTCCAGATACGCGCTCGTTGTCGTGGACAGTGCGACTGCGCTGTTCCGCACAGACTACTCCGGCCGTGGTGAACTGGCGGCTCGACAACAGGAACTAGCCAAGTACGGTGCCAAAAACGAAGGATCATCTTCTGTTGTGTGGATGCTTACGTTGCGTTTTAATGTCCAGGTTCCTGCGCGCGCTTACAAGAATGGCGGATGAGTTTGGCGTTGCTGTCGTGATCACGAACCAGGTACGTCTGCTAACTATGAAGCGATTGAATTAAAACCCAGAGGCTCATACTAGTCCTGTCGCAGATGACTGCCAATCCGGATTCGGGCATGTTCGCTAAGGATCCGCTGCAGCCCATCGGCGGTAACATCATGGCCCACGCGTCGTGCACACGCCTGCGACTGCGCAAGGCTCGCGGAGAGAATCGCGTGATGAAAGTGGTGGACTCGCCCATTCTCCCGGAGGCCGAGGCCATGTACTCCATCACGGAGCAAGGCATCCAGGACGAGATCAATTAAGCTGCAATTAAATATAGAGAGAGTGACTCATGTACACATGACGCTTGGGATCTTACGGTGATGGGCTCTGTTACGCCGGATGCGATCCGGAGAAGGCGCCCTTTCAGACTTCAAGAGAAGCGGAAGGGAAGAGAAGGTATCATGGACTACAACGTCAAGCTTATCATGCTCTTCACGCTCTTCTTCTCGGCGGCTAGCAGGTGCGTGAGCTACTAGAGTGCTTGTCATGTCGATAGTGTGGCTCACATGATCCGCAGTATTCTGTCGCAGCAAGTCTTGGCCGGCTATCTGTTTGAGCTCACGGGGTCAAATGACGCGGTCGCCATGGTGCGAGGCATCTTTGGAGCGTCCCAACTCCTCGGCACGCTTCCTGCGGGCTTCTTTGGCGATTATCTGAGGCGAGATACGGTGCTGAAGGCTGCAGGGACTATCGGATTTGCCACGTCAGTCTTCACGGTCTTTGCCTTCGAGACGTGTGACGTTCGACTTATCTACGGCGTATTTGGCCTATGGGGATTATTTGCTGCTGTCCAGAGCCCCACACTGGAAGCGCTCTTTGCCGACTCTGTCCCAATCGGCCAGCGATCTTGGCCCTTCACGCTCAAGTTTGTGGTCCTCAACATGGCACTCGCAGTCGGTCCATTGGCTGGGCTCTTGCTCCACTCAGAGTTCGGAGACTTCTCGTGGACTATCGAAGAGCTGCGTCCTGTGGTGCTAGCAAGCTGCCTTCTCTCTGCATTCGCTATGGTAGCGCTGATCCAAGTCAACGACGACTTCGCGTACGAGAACCAGCAGTTCGTGCTGGCCATGGAGCGCGAACTCCAGTCCATCGAGCGGAACTTCGATATCGATGGCAGCATCTGCAACTCCATGGCACGCGATGTTACGATGGGCGATGGCGACGACGACACCGATGCGATGATCCCATTCTGCTTCTCCCCCATCAAGACTCCGAGCACGTGCGAGTTCTCGCGTCTCTTAGTGTCTCCAACCTCTGGTCGGAATCTCAGCGGCTACTCCACTGGCCAGATGGCTACTGATGAGCAAGACGCGACCGAGTCGCCAACAAGAACAGCGCGATTGATCAAGTTCTGTGGCCTTCGAGCCAAGCACGTACCCTCCGTTCTCTTCGCGTCGGATTTCATCACGAGCAACGGCGCGGGCATGACCACGAGCTTCTTCCCGCTGTTTCTCAACACCCAGATCGGGGTTTCGCTTGTGGATGTCCAAGTACAGCAGGTGGTCCAGCCTCTGTGCGTGTGCATTACATCGCTCATCGCGCAATGCGTCGGCCGATGCACTGATCGCATGCCTGCCATCATTTTCACGCGGCTCGCCGGCATCATCGGTCTGTTCTGCATGACCACCACCACGGATCCATCCACGCTTGGTGCATTGTTCCTGGCTCATACAGCACTGATGCAGTGCAATGTGCCACTGAGACGATCGCTGCTCATGGACTTTGTGCCTAAGAACAACCGCGCCAAGTGGAACTCGCTCGAGGGGCTTTCCATGTTCAGCTGGACTGGCAGCGCAGTCGTCGGCGCGCTGCTCATCGATGCGTACGGCTACCATGTGTGCTTTTTCGTCACGTGTGGCGTGTACATCACCGGCTTTCTACTGGATCTGTTGCTGGTGCCTCTCACGCGCCACGCGAGCGAGCGCAGCCTGATCCCGCGGCCATAAACCCAATTCAACCCAAATGCAATCTTTCTCACACGTCGCAGGTATTCACTGTCACTAGATCGGTTTGAGTCGGTAGGATACCGGTACCACACGCGTGCCCTTGGGGTTCATCACCATGAGAGAAAGATTTCCGTCGCGAACCCCCGAAGTGCTCCGGAAGAACATGGCGCACCGCAAGAAAGTGCTGCTCAAGCTCATCATCCTGGGCGACAGCGGGTGTGTAGAGTGTCTCAATGGCTGACTGGCTGGTTGGCTGCCGTGGCTGTCGCTTGAACGAACGCGTGGGGAGGTGGGCATGCGAGAGAGACCTTGGGCTCATGTTTCTTGTGCTGATGTGCGTAGTGTCGGTAAGACGTCGCTGATGAACCAGTACGTGAACCAGAAGTTCACCAACCAGTACAAAGCGACCATTGGCGCCGACTTCCTCACCAAGGAGATCATGCTGGACGACAAGCTCGTGACCATGCAGGTGCGGGGTCTTTGCGTGCGACTGTCTACGGACTTCCTGCCGTGTGCTCACAATAATGCGCATGTGTGAGCGTAGATCTGGGATACAGCCGGCCAGGAGCGCTTCCAGAGCCTGGGCGTGGCGTTCTACCGTGGCGCTGACGCCTGTGTGCTGGTCTACGACATCACAAACCCAAAGGTAGCGTCTCTTGCTGTGCCAGACATGGCCATTGCCCATTGCACCTGGCCTGACCGGATTGCTGTGTGTGTGATCAGTCGTTCGAGAAGTTGGACAGCTGGCGCGACGAATTCCTGGCACAGGCTGGCCCACGCGACCCAGACTCGTTCCCGTTCATTGTGCTGGGCAACAAGGTCGACAAGGAGTCGGAGCGGAGAGTGCAGAAGCAAAAGGCCCAGCAATGGTGCCAAGTGAAGAACCCGCAACAACCCATCCAACACTTTGAAACGAGTGCCAAGGAGGCCACCAGCGTGGAGGAAGCGTTTATCACAGTGGCCAAGACCGCGCTGCAAAAGGGCCAAGAAGAAGACATGTACGTCTCTCATTGGGGAACGACTCTGGAGACTCAATCTCACATGACTACCTGTTGTATTGCTATAGCTATGTGCCGGAGACCATTGATCTGAGTGGCGCCGCCATCAAGAACGAGAGCAAGTCGTGCTGCTAAAGGCTCAGTTTTGTGTATTTGAAGGCGACTCGAGTGACATCTGATCTCGTGGGCATCAGATCACTCGGCAGGCTGCTGCTGGCTTCGCTTCTTGGCCCAAAACTTCTGCTTAACAGCGGGCGGAGTCGAGGAGGTAGCCGGCTCATTCGCGTTTGCCGTAGCTGCTGCCGGTTTTAGCGAAGGCTTTTTCCGGAAGATGGTCAATTTACGCGCACTTTTCTCTGCTTTGATCCTCTCCTGCCGCTCTGCCTCTAGAATCTGTCGCCTGGACTCGATCCGCCGGTTCACAGTGCGCTTTCTCACCTTGGCGAACAGCTTGCGTTGCGCGTTCTGCTCCGTGATCTGGTCCACATCGTTGCGGGGCACATCTCTGGGCGCCCCATACTTGTAGCGACTCCACTCTTTTGGATCCACGGGCTCCTCTTCATCGGTTGCGATCATGTACTTGCGCAACTGGGACTTGCTGGTGTCGCGAATGTGCATCTCGCGGGCAAGAAACACGTTCTCCCGCGCGACCACGTCCGCGCCTTTCTCTCGTGGACGTTCAAGGAACGCCTCTAGAGCTACGAATGATGTGACTTTGCCATCAGACATTAAGAGTCAAACGGAGCACAGGCTCGTGTAAATGTGAGCCAACCTTTGCGATGGTCGATTGACGGAGGTCCTCGACGAGATGAAGACGAAGTCGCGGTTATCTCTCGGTTGCTATCACCCTCTTTCGACTGTCTTATGAATTCTCGTAGAGCCTCCTGCTGCGCTGTTTCCAGACGGATAGTGTGGCAGTCCACACAAAGCAAGCCCAGGCCTTGGTCGCCATAGTCCCCGCATCCTGCACGACACAAGATCCTTGGAGGAAGACTCATGATGCCCCCGAGGCTTTTCTTTGGCAGACGCGAGTGAGTGAACCGAACCAAAAAAAGAAACGACGTGCGCTCAAGGATCGTTCACTCTTCCGTCTTACGTTACTCCTGGAAATAAAAGGGATGGAAGGTGATGATGCCGCTGCTCCACGCGACACTGAGTAGAGCTCCTCCGTCAAAGCTGGACGCGAACATCAGCTTTCGGGGCAAACCAGCATTCGGAGGACCCCGCAGCAAACCACTGTGCAAGCAATCGTCAGATCCACATTTCTAGATCCATGGATAGAGCCGTAGCCACCGATGCTTACCTTCGAGTGAAAATGAGGAACGGCTCCCATGCGACGTTGAAGATGGCCACAAGCTGTCCTGCATCGTTCTTGCGCATCGATGAAGCGTTGGAGGACGTGGATGGGCGATATGTGACGGCCACTCGTGTTCCCGTTGGATCCCAAGCGACGTTTTCAACGCGACCACCAACCCATCTGAGAAGAGTCAAACAGAGCGATACACCATGTGAGCCCACGCGTCATCAACAGCAAGTATGAACATGAGATGATCTGCGTACTCTGCAACGCTTTGATCAAGAGACGACAATTGCTTCTCCGAGAAGTCAATGGCAGGCGAGCTGATCTGGGCGTCTGCGCAAAGGACAAACAGTGAGCATTCAGACTCGATACTATCAACTCAGATAGCCACTTGGATGATTGGTTACCTATGAGAGGGGGCGTTCCAGTGAACGAATATGGGTACAGCATCGCACTGTTGCGCAGCGCGAGAAGCAGGCATCGGCCATTGCTCGACCATCCGCAACTCTATCGAGAGCAATCTGGGTTAAAACTCTGGGCATTCAACAACAAACTGAACGGATCAAACTCACGCCAACTTCGATCTCCCAGATTTCTCGCTTCCACGTGCAGGTCTCCCACATGAGCGAGACAGCATTTCTAGGGCAGCAAAAGGGATCAGCACACGATAGCCCACCGACACTGAATGCAAGAGCCACGTACTCGGTCGAGACGAATAAATATTCCCCAGTGGGCGACCAGTTGATTGACGCCACAGGGTACGAGCACAGCAGCTCCGTCTTGCGAGAGAAGATCGTGTCGATGACGTACACGACGTTCGTGTCTTTGGCGAACGCAGCCAGCATGCTGGACATTCACCAGGTCATTAAGCACGTGCGCAGCACCGAAACGGCTACGTTCACGCATTCGTACCTTCCATCAGCGTTCCAGCTCACTTGGTGGAACCCTTTCTGGCTGGGATGTGTCACGACGTCCATCAGCACGGGAGCTTCGCGGGCGTTCTTGCACTGCAGCTTCCACAGGAAGATCCCGCCACTGTCACCACCAGATCTCGACGTAAGCTTCTGTATCGATCAGTATCTGCAATTCATAGTCGTCGCTGGACTTACCTGCACGCCACAGCGATGATGCCGCCCGAGAAACGCGCCCACTCGATGCTGGTGATCTCCGTCTGCTCAGGGTGCTCCAGCACACGCGAGTCCCATGACGCACTCGCGACATCGTAGAACGAGACGATGCCGTCCTGCTGCGCCACTGCGAGCACCGAGAGCTTGGGGTGCCAGCTGATGGCGCGGATGCTCTCGTTGTTGGTCTCCGACGCGCGACTCTTGTCCGTCGGGTCCGGGAGGTCGCTGGCGCTCGACAGCACGGATCGCATGACCTTGGAGGCGGCATTGGCGACGGCCTGGATGACCTTCTGCTCGTCTTCCAGTAGGAACGACCGCACCACAGCTGCGGCCTGCTTGACGAGCGTCACGGCGCCGGAATCCAGCGCCTCGTCGTCCACTTCCTGTGTCAGCGACTCCTGCTGTCCGAACGGCCGGCGCGGCGTGGAGCTCGCGACTCGCGTGGGCGGGAACACGGCGCCGCCCAGACGCACGAACTCGTCGCCCAGCTGCGCGTCGTCTCGCGGCGAGACGCTGTACAAGTAGCCGCCGATCTCGCCCAGCGTCACGGCATCGGCATTAGGCACGACCCAGCTCATCGCGGCTCCGATTAGTGACTTTCTTGTGGCCGGCTCAATGGGCCGTGGAGTCCCTCTCTAGAGTGACATGCAGTTCTTTTAGCAAAACACGGTTGCATGCGGTTGACGCTGGTCCATGGAGGCCAGGCCGGCGAAGGCTCGACGGCTGCGGTGTCTCTGCGGACGCTGGTGCAGCTCAATGGCTCCTGGAACTGTTTTGCGCTCGTGACGCAGATACAGCCATCGCGGTCCTGTGTGTACCGCCTGGAGCCCAGCAAGACTGTGGCCGATGGAGCGATCATGCTCTCGCACTCGATGACTGATGATGATGAAGACGACGAAGACGACGCGCCATCAAGCGTGGACATTGAGCTCATTGCACCGCATTGTGTTCGAGACGTATGCTATATGGAGCTCGTGCCAATGGATCTGGACCAGCGGTTGCTGTCGCGGTCCTTCGCCAAGAGCCTGCTGCGCAAGCGAGTGCTCAACGGCCCAAGCGGCGTGCTCACGCTGATCCATGACGACATCAGCTACGGCCGGTGGCGTTTCCAGGCCTTTTGCGAAGGAGGAGCTCGTCTCACCGAGGCTGGTGCCGATGCTCGTATCGTGACGGACACCACGCTGGTGGTCATGCTCCCATTCGGATCGTGCTCCAGAAGCGCTGCAAATCGTGACGTGAAGGAGCACCAGCAGCTGCCCATTGGAGCACACGCGCAGCACTTCCAGGAGCTCGTGGCTATGGCCCTGACTCCACCACGTGCGGGATCTCTGCTGAACAGTGCAGCAGGTGCGTTAATTCAGCTCATTGCCATCCTAATAGACACTGACGTCTGCTTCCTACCGCAGTCGCATGCTCCCGGACTCTCCTGCTGCACGGATTCAGTGGCTCTGGCAAGACCACACTGGTGCAGCGTGTGGCTCAAGATCTTTGCGCCAACCTGCTCACTCTGGACTGTAGTATGATTTCGCGCACCGAAGTCCGGCTGGAGGATCTGTTCACAGCCATGCTCCGCATTCAGCCTGCACTGCTGCTGCTGGAGGACATCGATCTGCTCTTCCCGAGAACTCTGGACGAAGCCAAGTACAAGCTCATCTGCCGCCTTGTGGCTTATCTCGACTGCATAAGTGAGTAGCAAAGGTGAAGAAGACTCTTCTATCTCCTGCCCAATTGACCTTGCTGTCTGTACCTGTAGACTCTCTGGAGTCGGCTCGTGTTGCGGTTGTTGGTACGCTCTCGGACTTTGACATGCTGCACCCCAAAGTCCGTCAACTGTTTGCAGACGAAGTGCTCTTGGAGGTAGGACCTTGATCTGCTGCGTTTGGATTGGAACGACAGCTGACAATGTGCATGAACGCAGATGCCGGAGAAAGCCTGGACGGTCGAGCTGCTGTCGTCTTTGCATCCCGAAGCAGCCACTCTGACTGATGAGTTCAAAACCTCAGTCGCTGTCCGCTACGGCCAGCGTCCCAGCAATATCGTATCAATCGCTCGACAGATCCAGGCAACGCGGGCCTTGAACTCTCCGGGGGACACCAACAGTCATTCGATTGAAACTGAGATCTCCGCCTATGGCCGTGGGCTATCGACAGCCAGCTCTTCGGCGCTAAATTCGTCAGTGCCGAATGTCAGCTGGGACGACATCGGCGGGCTCAAGCAGGTCAAACAGAGTCTGATCGAGATGGTCGTGTGGCCGCTCGAGAAGCCGCATGTGTTCCTTCGCATGGGGATCTCGCCTCCCATGGGCATGATTCTCCACGGGCCACCAGGAACAGGCAAGACCATGCTGGCCAAGGCCGCTGCCAAGGCCAGTGGCTGCAATTTCCTCAACGTATCAGCGAGTGATCTCATGAAGGCTGAGTTTGGCGAAAGCGAAAAGGCCATCTCAAGAGTGTTCGATACAGCGCGCACGCTCAGTCCCTGCATGGTGTTCATTGACGAGTTCCAGTCGCTGTTTGGGAGCCGATCGACTGCCGGAGTTGTACGTGGATATGTACCATCACGATTGCGTGATTGGGATACTAGAGCCTTACGAATTGCTTTGTGCCCTCTCACTAGACCACGTCTCGAATGATCTCACAGCTGCTGATGGAAATGGATGGCCTCAGAGCGGTCCAGGATGTCAGTAACTCATCGACTAGTGAACAGGCCACTGCCAGCATTTCGATTGGACGGGTGTTTGTACTCGCTGCTACAAACTGTTTGTCAGCTATAGATCCAGCTCTTCTGCAACCAGGTGCGGTATCCAAGCTTTCCGTTCAGCAGTGTCCGATGACTCATTCGAACGGTGTCATGCAGGCCGCTTTGAGAATATTGTGTACGTGGGGCTGCCCGAAACGGACGAGCGCACTCAGATTCTGCAAATCCAGAGAGCCAAGATGCCCTGGCACGCAAACGTTCAGCTGGAGATCCTGGTGGACGCCACGAAAGGAGCGAATGCCGCGTCGCTTGTCGCTCTATGCCAATCGGCGGCCATTCATGCCATGCAGCGTTGCCCAGCAGACTCGACAACGGATCAGGTGGGAATAATGTCGATGTATCTCATGAGTTGTTTTGTTGAGAACTCACAGCCTTGCGACTGATGCACACAGCTCATTGAGATGGAAGACTTTCTGGTCGCGCTGGTGGATGGCAATTTCGGTTTTGAAGAGTATCAGTGACAGACGCAGGCGGAGAAATCCCCCAATAGTGAAATAGATTCATTATCAGGACTGATTGGCTAGTCTATCGCATTAAGCACTGAACGTCGTGTACGTTTCCAGCGTCTTCTTCACGGCCGGCGGGAAAACGAACGAGGACAGCTCTCCATAAAAGGCATCGGTGATGCGATAAATACCCTTATCAATGCCTGAGAGCACACACAAATGCATTAGCCAGGGCGTTCATTGACAGACGTAGGTAGGCCCATGAAGCTTCCTCACCATTGGCTAACGCAGTAGCTTCCTGAACGTAAATGTCACTCTCGGTGCCATTCTTGATGCAGGTTTCCTTGTAGACTTCTAAGCCCTTTCGGCACTCGACAAGGGATGAAAGGACGGCAGGAACGGCGTGCTGAAGGATTGAAGCAGAGTGTGAGCTACGGAAACTATGGCAGCATGACCATGAGCTAGGCTGACGGTAGCTTACCTGTACATTTCCTTGGCTATCTTCACCTCGGGAGACGCCGACCAAGTGGCAGAGCACCTCTTGGCAAGTGAACACGACCTGCCATCATTATGAGCTGATCAGCATCGATCATTCGACAGTAAATAACGGATGAGCATACCTTTGAGTGCATGAACACACGGTGGCGTGCTTCTTCAACCAGGAAACGACGCACAGCGAACTGGATTACAGAGTCAATGTGGTACTGGACCTTGGACTTGAATCCAGCCGACGGGATGCGGAGGTTCGCCAAGGACGGATATTGGTCAAGCAACAGCAGCGGATGCAGGTCTTTCTTGGCCGTCAGGAATTTGAACAGACTCGGTAGAGATTTCTCCAGCTCATTGTCCTGGCTCCGGCCCTTGCGCTCAGGAATGGCGTTCAGAAGCTGCAGGGAGAACGAGAAGCTGTCCAGCACCGCCGTCGCGACTTGGAAGAATGAGATCCATCGCTGCTCCGAAGAGAACAACAGCTGACGAGTCGCCGGGTTAAACTTGGAAGCAACGAGCAGGTTGGCAAACTTGAACTGAGCCTCCAACGTGGCCACGTGGTCAAGAGGGACAGCGCTCGCCTGGACCTTTCGGGACGAGATCTGCTTGACGGCGCCATCGATTCGGGTCTTCAGAGCCAATAGGTACTGCTCCTGCAGCGACACGTTCGCACTGGACGAGATCGCCAGCTTGCCACTGAAGAGGTCGCCGATCGACTGGTTCCCGTTGCTGACCTTGCGAGCTTCCAATGAATCCCAGAGCTGTCCATTCGCAGCGGCTGACTCCAGCGCCTGGTACGTCGCGCGGAAGAGCAGGATGCGGAAGGCCGTGGCCGTACTGAGCGTGACGAAGCTTTCGATGGCTGTACTCACGATGTGGAAGTACGCGGCTGTGATGCTGAAGGAGAAGATGCCAGCGCCGCCTTGGGACAACGCGATCACCAAGTGCGACAGCATCCACACGATGAAGCCACGACGCAGCGCACGCACAAGATCGCGTTGCAATTGGCCGAACAGTGCAGCGCGAGGGTCGAGCACGAACGGGTCTTCGCCTAGGCTTTTCTCCACCGTCAGGAACGATGCGAACGCCACGAGCCCTCCGACCAGCGCGAACGTGGAGAAGTTGGCGCTCACGAGCACGCCGGAATCCGCCAGAACGGCGAAGAAGCTGTACTTCCAGAGCCACGTGTTCAGTGCGCACCAGGTCACGAGCACTAGCAGCTGCGGCTCCTGGTAGACGCGCGCGGCGATATCAAACACGCCGCACACGACAGTCTGCACGAAGCCTTGGATCTCGGACCGGTCCGTCAAGAACGGACGCGGCGAGGGCACCATGACGTAGCGCAGCAGGATCTGGCACAAGGACAGCAGTACGAGCAGCGTCCAGAGCGAGGCGAACGCGATCAGGCCCGGGAACACAAACTGGGACTTGGGCAGTAGGAACAGCGCCACCAGTGGCAGGCCGACCCCGGCCAGCGCCACGAGGCCGACGCCGCGGATCGTCTGCTGTAGTCGCTGGTGCAGGTGCGGGAACGGCAGCGTATCGCCGGCCTGGAACACATGCTGCGGGCCGCTCTGCTCGTAGACGCGCATGAGCGCATGGAGCACTTCCAGCGCATGCGTCGCGCCCATTTGTCTTGATCGCCTCTTGGCCACTCCCCGCAGTTGTTAACTAACGCGCAAGCGTAATGCAGTCTTTTAGGTGCCTTTTTAGTTGTATATAGTAATTACGATTATAAATGTGTGGTGAACTAAACCAATGGCTGTATTTGTAATTTAGCATAAACGCTTTGTCCAAAGTCGATAACGAAAATCGGCCGGATCGTTTCTGAGGAAAAATGTGCATTTTCAGGGCTCCGGTATCCAGCATTTTTCTTCAGAAGCTCCTCCTGCAGTGCCGCATCTCACTTCTCTTGCTGGGCAAAGAGTTCAGCCACCATGAATTGCTTCAGCTCGTCGTTGGAGACTCGACTTTCAACGTTGGCTTTTTACGAGAATCAGCAGCCACGCACGCAAACATTAAAAGGCAAAATTGAAGCAGTTATTCTCATTTCGCTACGTTTTAGATGCAAAAAAAGTTTTCTTTTGTAATTTATTATAATGAAATCGGCTACCACTGAAATTAAAGCCGGTTGAAGTCGAGTCGAGTCGAGTGGACGGCACCACACTTGATTTGCATTCAGATCAGATTCAGATACCAAGAAGGAAGGATGTGGCGCCGTGCTGCGTCGACCAACAAGCGCCTGGCTCTGAGCGAGGAGGTGCGCGAGGCGCTCTTCGGCGCGACCAGGAAACCCGTGGTGGCGCTCGAGTCCACCATCATCTCCCACGGCATGCCGTACCCGCAGAACGTGGCCATGGCCACCAACGTAGAGAACATTGTGCGCGCGGAGGGCGCGTGCCCGGCCACGATCTGCATCGCCGACGGAGAGCTCAAGGTCGGTCTGTCGGAGGCGGATCTGCAGCGGCTGGGCGAGATGGGCAGCGCTGCGAAGAAGTGCTCCACGCGCGACATCGCAGCGGCCGTGACGGACAAGATCGTCGGCGCCACGACTGTGTCCAGCACCATGTACGATCCGCTCCTGGAGCTGATGGCTGCGTGATACTACCGATATTGACAGTGGTCTGTCATGACTATCACCAATAGGCGCATTGCTCATGCGGCTGGCATCAAGGTGTTTGTCACTGGAGGAATCGGCGGCGTGCATCGCTTCTGTGAAGAGACCATGGGTGCGTCTCCATGAGCGGAACTGGTCCTGGCGTGTGGGTGTACTGAACGTGTTGCACCTGAACAGATATCTCGACAGATCTGACCGAGCTCTCGCGTACTCCTGTTGCTGTGATCTGCGCTGGCATCAAGTCGATCCTCGACATCCCGCGCACGCTGGAGTTCTTGGAGACCCACGTACGTAGTAACACTGTCCTAGTGCTTGATGGTGGCCAGTCACTGACTGGCTGAGTGTGTTTCAGAGCGTGCCCGTGGTTGGCTATGAGACGGACCAGTTCCCTGCCTTCTTCACTCAGGACAGCGGCCTCAAGGCGCATCTGCGTCGTGATTCACCTCGCGCGTGTGCAGAGCTGATCTACGAGAGCGCCAACCTGGACCTCCCCAACGGCATGGTAATCGCTGTGCCCAATCCGAATCCGGTCGCTACTGACGTTATCAATGGCGCCATCGAGGTAAAGTAAACTGCTCAAAGGCTGCAGTGTATCATGACTAATAGTGTTCCTTATGGCGAGTAGCTGGGACTGAAGGAGGTCCTGGAGAAGGGCATCAGCGGCCAGGCAGTCACGCCGTACCTGCTCAAGCGTCTGAATGAGATCACGGGCGGCGTCTCTCTTTCGTCAAACATCGATCTGGTCAACAACAACGCCCGTGTGGGCAGTCAGGTGAGAAGACTGTTGAACTGTCACTGTTGCAATTGGGTTTCGTTGCCTGATGGTCCTGCACTATCCTGATCAGATCGCCCGAGCTCTGTTTGATCTGGAGAATGAAGCTGAAAGCAGTGGCGACGTGACGTTTTCCTTTGCGGATGCTAAGGTGAGCAAGTAAGGGATGAAGGCGTGCATTGGTCGGATTGATAGTGGAACATACTGCCTTCATGAAGGCCACAGCACACGCGCCGCAACGTGGGGACGAGAACAAGCGCGTGCTCGTGGTCGGCGGTCTAGTCTTAGATATCATTAGCTCGTCCACTTGCCCCATCATTCGGGCCACGTCAAATATAGGAACCATTCAACAGTCTAGCGGAGGTTCTGTCTTGCAGCTTTCCACGTGCCTTCCAACCAATTGACACTCGCTCTGGTTCGTAGGCGTCGGGCGGAACATTGCCGAGTGTCTACTGCGACTGGAGATGGATCCGCTGCTTGTCTCCTCCGTTGGGAACGACGCCTCGGGCTCCATTTTGCTTGAGAACCTCCGCAAGTTGGGGCTGGAGGCCAGTGGCATCCAGGTTTCAGACACGCTGGGTACGGCTGTTTACTCGGCCGTTCTGTGCTCGTCGGGCGATTTGGACGTCGCAGTGGCGGACATGCGAGCTCTTGACGCAATCGTACGGTCGCGTTTGTGCTTTTGCCAACCTCTGAATGCACCAACTGAACGGTATCTTGCTAGGACACCAATGCCATCCCGACCGAGTCGATTCAAGCCTCAAGACTTGTGATCGCTGACGGAAACCTGTCTACATCATCTCTCCGTGACCTGTTCAAGCGCAGTGCGAGCGTTGGCGTGGACGTGTTCTTCGAGCCCACTTCTGTGCAGAAGGCTGTCCGTGTGATAGATGCAGACGCCGTGGCGTACATGAAGTACGTGTCTCCCAATGGAGACGAGCTCGCAGCTATGAGTGAAGCGATCCATCGAGCCCACGGAGAGCCATTGCACTCCCACGAACGGTTCAAGCTGTCCGAAGAGTCCAAGATCCTGCCTAAAGAGCGAATGACCCAACTGAAGAACGACCTCATCACAGGTTCAGCATGTGGCACACTAATGTGCATTTCCATGATCTGACATGTGCGAATGCGAGTTGTAGTGCTCGTGGCAATGGCTGGCGGAAGCAAGACCCAGGACAAGCACGTGATCGTGACCATGGGCAAGCACGGAGTTCTGGTCGGCTCCATCAACCTTCCCGAGTCTGTTCTCGAGGAAATCATGCATGACGACAAACTCTCTGCCGAGATTTGGGGCTACCACACTGTGCACGACTGCCCCATTTCCATGGTTCATCTGCCTGGCGCTGAAGTTGCTGTCACGAACTGCACCGGAGCAGGTACGATTGAGACGCCTTTCAGATGTTCTACAGTACTCGCGTCTCTGACAGTGTTGATGTGATTGCACGCAGGCGACAGTTTGGTCGGTGGCACTGTGTACGGCCTTCTCCATGGCCAGAACATTTTCCAGAGCTGCCACCTTGGCATGAGTGCAGCCAGAGCGAGTCTGCGATCGCACAACGCTATCAACCCCGAACTCACGCCTGAAGTGCTGGCGGCTGGAGCTCAATAGCTCCACGCAAAGACAGGAACCACCACTCATTTCCCACACTAATGTCACGCACATTGATGACGCGCAGGTCACTTCTGCCACGCGCTTTCTATTGATTTTGAAACTCCTTCGTAAACTCGCCAATGATGCGAACGACCTCCTTCTGCAGTCCACTGGCGCGCTTGCTAGCAAAGGCCTGGACAGCCGCAAGTTCCGCCGCGTTGGCAGGCTTTTTGGTCAGCCGGTAAGAAATCTACGGTCACACACAGATCCAGCCGTGAGTTGTCACAGTTCCTAGCCCAAATGAGATTCTCCACACGAACCTCGTAGTCTTCGTCGTTCGAAATGTCGTTCATGGTGTAGTTGCCCGTGTACTTGCCGCCTCCGCTGGTCGAGATCTCGAACGGAAGCGTAAGGTTAAAGTCGAACAGGTATCTCTTCTTGCCGCGCACCACACAGATGCTGGCGTCGCCTGTGATCTTCTCGGGGGCGGACAACTTGGCCTGCAGACCGCCTTCCGCAAAGGTCGCGTCCGTGAACAAGTCGCTCCATTTTTGCTGGGAACGAAAAGGTGGTTAGCGATCGAAACAAGCGCATCATCCTGCATCAATGCCACTCACCTCTGCCCACTTGGTGTACAGCTTCTCCTCGAAAGTGCCGGCCGAGTTCCAGGCCGAGCCCTGGTGCACCAGCGGAGCCGCCGCGGCCGGCGCGACCTCGACCTTCTTGGGCGCGATGTCACCGATGAGTTTCTGCTCCTCCTCCGTCAGCTCGCGATGGAAGTATGGCATGCCGTTCTTGTAGCCGCGCATGTCGGACGGAAGATCGGGCTCATCGACCACCACCTCCGTGCTCTTGGTGCTCGCCTTCTTCGCACTGCTGCTACTGCTAGGCTTGGTCGTCGTAGTTGAGGTCGATGACGTTGGCTTTGCAGCAGGAGTGGTGCTGGCAGCGGATGCAGCAGTCGGCTTACTCGGCGCCGCTGGGGTCTCCTTCTTGGGCGGCGTGGGCTTCTTGCACGTGCGCTTGTGGAACGTCCAGTCGCTGGCCTGGCACGTGCGCGCGCAGTAGGCCGCCTTCTTGCAGATGGAGCACTTGAGCTTGGCGCCGACCTTGTGGCAGTTGCGGCAGCTGTCGACCGCCGCCGGCGCCACGGCCGCCGCCGAGGAGGAGCTCTTCTTGTCGCTCTCGTCGTCCGAGTCGCCCACGTTCTTGAAGCGCGAGTAGTCGTTCACGTCCACCTTGACATCGCGCGTGCGCTCGATGAGCGGGCTGGCGTCCTCGTTCCTGGCCTCGCCCGTGAGCGCCGTGTCCCATCCAATGCCGCCCGACGCCATGATCCAGAGTATCCAATACACCCAATGCCAATGGGCAGCGGCTCCCCACGCACGTACCGTCACCGAACATTCTGGAAATACCCTGTTGAAAGCGATACCCTGTAATGTCGCATATGCCGTCTAAAGAGGCAACACAGTGCTATCGTTTTGATTGGCAAGACATAAAAAGAGCGAAACGGATGCGGTTGAGAAGCGATCATGCGCAGGCAGAGCTACCGCCGGCCGGCCGAGCGGCTGGAAGAGGCGGAGAGCGAGTGCCTGGAGCTGGATCAAGAGCTCAAAGTGCTGGAGAACTCGGGTCACGTGCGCCTGGGCGTGTTTGCCAAGCCATTCGTGAATCTGCAGCGCCGCGAGCAGCAGCAGGATTCGACCGAGACGCTGTTTGACGAAGAGTGCGCCGATCCGTTCTATCACCAGTTCTATGACGATCAGGGGCGGTCACTGTTCGAGCAGCTGCTGCGTGGCCGCATGCGCGTGCTGGCACTGGCCAAGATGACCGAAGGCCGCTCGAGCGTCACGTACGCTCGGGCTGAAGTCGAGTTGGCAGAGGCTTATGCGCGCATCAACCTGTGGAAACAGGGCCATGTGCACGCCATCAATGCCAATGAATTGCTCAAGACTATCGACCTGAAGAAAACCGGCGAGTCACACGACGCTGCTTCTCTCAATGGCTTTGCACCGCAGTTCATGAGGCTCTTGGACTTTTGCTATGACAAGCAGCAGGATCCAGGCGCGAGAGGTCAAGTGGCGCTGGATGATCTCCTTGCTGCAGTCGCGTCTTGGAACGAGTCGGAATCAGATCAGAAATCTCCGCGGAGGAAGTCTGAAAGCCCAGTGATCCCTCTACTTGAAGAGGCATCTCTGCGAAGCGTGTTTGGCACAAAGCCTTCGTTGCACTGGCAGCAGCTGATCACGCGACTCGAGATCCAGGATAAACGATTCCAGAAGCTTCTTGCTGACCTGCAAGCCCCAGTTTCGGAAGCGAACCAGCGTTTACTGTTTGGCATCTTCCAGTCGCTGGATCCTTCCCACGAGCGTGTTATCCCACTGCACGCACTGCTAATGCGTCTTCAGGATCTAGAGAACCGTGACTCTTACCTTCAAACGATAGAGATTGCACTGCAGAATCAGCTGGCAAGCGTCGGATTCCCATCGATCACGTGGGTAGAGGTACTTGCCCAGGGACACAACCAGCAAATGCATCGAGAGCAACAAATCCGAGAACTCTGGCCGCGAATCAAGCTGTTCATGGGCCGGTTGTTTCTACGCAAAGGACAGCTGGACGATGCCGTTCGCCAGCTAGAGATCGCGATTGCGGAGCAAGAGCAGTTGGTCGGGACCGAGAGCGAATCGCTCGTGCAGTTTTACCTGGTCATTGCTGAGGCATTGACAGTCCGATTCAAGCAAATGACCATCGTCTCGCAACAGAACGCGCTTGAGAGCGCCGACAAATGGCTCCAGTCTGTTGAAGGCAGCCGGAGTTTGCGATCCAAAGCGATCCAGCTGATCGATGAGGAGTGTGAGAGCAGTGGAACAGTCATCACCAAGAAGGAAGCAGAGAGCAGGGCCCGCGACGTGTTGTTGCAGGAATACGCGGCGATCTCGTGTGTCAAACCGGACCCTGCGATGATCGACGACGCTATCGAGTACTGCTCCAAGGCCTGGTCGTTGCAAGAGAGCTTCTGCGGTCATGAGCACATCACGACCGCTGTGGTCCACGTGACGCTTGCTCGCATCTATCTTATCAAAGGCGAGCTCGAGGAGAGTGGACGCTACTTTCTGAAAGCCATCGAGATCTACGAGTCCTCTTGCAACGGCCCCGTCCCAGCCTCAGGCTTTCTCCGGCTGGAACTGGCCAAAGTGTATCTGCTGCAGCACGACGCCAAGATGGTGCAGGAGAGCTACATGCAGGTGGGCGACTTTTTCCACTCGTTCGCTCGAGAGTTCGCAGGATCCGATGCGACTCGAAGAGAGTGCTGCGCTCATGCCATTGATGCCTACCGGCAGTGGCTGGCGCATGGCTCGCGCTGCACCTTGGCCAACAAGCAGCAGGTTCTGCTGAAGATCCACAGCGCCACTATGGACGGATACGGAGAGTTCACGCTGGAAGCTTCCGAGAGCGCCAAGGAGCTCGGCCATTTGCTAAGTGAGATGGGCCAGCTCAAGGCAGCGGAGAGGTATCTAAAGACTGCGTGCTACATCCTGGAAAGCCACTTTGGCTCGAACGACCGAAGGTATCGACTACTAAAGAAAGAAGTGCTAGAGATCAGTAGCCAGGCCAAGATGGCTGCGCTGCATCCAGAACAAGGTGGAGACGATGACGAAGGCCACGCATGGCTAGTTATTTAGCAACAATATTACATTACGCATTGAGGAGATTACCAATCGTTAAGACTACTAGCCACTAAGTGCTGAGAGACAGCAGCAGAGCTGTGCCGCGTCTGGTCCACAGATCCGGAGACTTGCCAGCACCCGATTTGAGATCCACCGCGATCATGAACGACGGCCGCTCTCGCGTTCCGGTTCGGAGCGGATACATGTACAGAGGGCAGCTGTAGAGACCCTTGGACGATTTCTTCTTGGACTCCACAGGCTTAAAGTGCAGGATCGGCATGTTGCAATGCAGCTCCATGGGATGGGGCTCCGTGAGGCAGTCATGGTCGAAATCCCAGCGAGCGCCTTCGAGAATCAGCCCCTTGATATACGCTCCGTCCTTGGGGCCGCTGGTGAACGCGTTCTCGTTCTGGTTGATCACGATGAACTCCCAGATGAGCGAATCGATGGAAATGCCGTTCTTGCGCGCGGCGGTCTGCAGTATCGCGGTCAAGAAACCTGTAGGATACGTGAACCCTGAGAGCCAAAACACGTGCGGAACTGCCTGGTTCGCCCACTTGTTCATTTGATCGCAGCGCAGTTTGAGATCATGGGCCCATGGACCGAGAGGCTTGAGCGATGGGTAGCAGAAGCTCCACGCCACAGGCACTGATCCGATCAACAGTGCTTGGAAGACGGCTTCCAACTCTGGAGTGATGACCACAGTTCCCTGAATACCTTTCTCCAGCGCAATGACTGATCCACGAATGCTGGCCAAGAGCTTGTTGTATCGCTCGAGTTCCTGCAACAACACTGTTTTCAATGCGTCAGGGTCACTACGAGCGACCAAGGCTGCCTTGATCGCCAAGAGATCAAATACTTCTGGAACGGATTCTTTTAGGCTCTGCAGCAGAGTCATGACCTTCTCGTCGTTACCTTTACCACCCTCGGCTACGCCAGCGGCCTGCAGCGAGAGGATCGTTGATATAAGCTCTCGTCCGTCGTCGATCTGCGATGCGATCTGTGCGTTTGCGTGTTGACCAAACGCAGCAGGTGGGTCGTCCAGCGGAAGCTGACGGATGTACTCTGCGTACGCATGCAAGTCTCCGTCGTCTGGAACAAAGTAGTACTCGGATTCTGACAGAGGCACGTTCTCAATCTGCAGAATCTCCTCACAGAAGAATTGGTTGATGTACACCAGCATCAGCCGACGATCCCAATCGTCAGTGACACGTCCACCGTAGTTGGCTTGAGCGATCAGGTACTTCAACGCGTCCCACGGCGTATCCTCGTACTCGTCCAGATAAATGGCCAGCACGTCCTCACTGATCGCAAAGTCGGACTCGTTAAAGTCGTATGGAATATTCCACCCCAGATTGTTGAACTTGCGCCGTTCCAGCAGCAGTGAGTGGAACCAGCAGAGGCAGAACAGCAGGCGCTTGTACTTCTTCACTTGTCTGCAACGAGCAAACTTGTCCGGAGAAATGGTGTTGTACAACCGCAGCAGATTGGCCTTTAGCCCTCTGGGCGGCTCCGTTGTCATCTTGATACCGCGCTGCAAGACTGCGATTGGGAACTTGGGCGTAGGATCACTTGTGAGCCAAAGCCGAAAGTTCGGGTTCACCTGCGTTAGCGGGGAGCAAAAGTTGTCGATCAGCTTCTCAAGCGTAGGCGCCCAACTTAGCATCAGATGACAGTTAGCGAGGAACACCCAATTGCCAGCCTCCAGGCCTCGCTGAAGAATATCTTCGGCAATACTAGCCTGGCCCTGGCCAAGAGCACAGTTCTCCACCGTCCGGTGGAGTGATTCTGCCAACGCCATCAAGGAACTCGTGGGGTCCACACCAGGAGAGAGCACAAAGATTAGTGGCGTCTTGTAGTTGGAAGTTTCATAAATCGCCTTCAAATCAAACGGGGGCGGATCCACAAACTGAGTTCCAAGATTTGCAGCCGTAAAGCGAGCAGCTTGAATACTCAGGCGATCCGGTCGAACACAGCGCAGCAGGAGCATCCGCTGCAGCTCATTGCACTTTCCTTCCCAGTCGCCGGGAAGCGCTTCGATCTCTGGAGTACTGCTCTGGTACCATCCTTTCCACGATTTTGTGTTCTGCTCAAAGGAGCTGACCAGACCATGGAAGCGTGCAATCTTATTAAGCTCAACAATGCTCGCCCACGCACTGTCGCCAAGGAATTCACTTGCAGCGTTGGCAACTTTCTCGTCTTGGCTGATTAGATTTCCGCCCTTAAGCAGGAAATCGTATTCGTCCATTGCCAATTTGTTCACACTCTGCAGCACGCGGACACACATCTGGAGTGAGAACAAGAGCTTGTGTCGTTCAAAGAGCCCACGACAGGCGTATGCATAAACTGCATAGGTGTGGTACTCGTTGATCGCATTGATTCGCTCGGTGAGTTCTTCGCTTAGAGCTCCCTGGTTCTTCAAGTTTCGACTTTTCACAATTGAATCCTTGAACAGACTCTCGTAGGATTCCAGTGAGAACTGGTACATGGGGTCGACGCTTGTCATATCATTGAGCACGAAATACAGCGTCGATGACTGTAACGCCACTCGCGCATAGCCCATACGAGCCGCATCAATCTTCTTTTCCGTTTCCTCACTGATGATCAGCTGCGACGTGACCTCTTCCGAAGTTGTCTTGGATGCATTCAGAGTTGTGACAAGCGACTCATCGTCCAGCAGAGAGCCCTTGGCTGCCGACAGAAGACGCAGAATCTCGTTTTCAAGATCAATCAGTTTCTTTTTCGCCGCCGCAACGCGAATCACCAGATCAGACTTCTGCTCCTCTAGTGCAGGCTCTTCTAGTTGCACAGTGATACCTAGAAGCTGGGCTTCTAGACCCTGTTCCTTCACAACAAAGTTTACGATCGTGGTTTTCGTCGACACTTCGGGTGTGTAGTGAGGATTGTGGAGCTTCGTAGTCAGATAAAACCGGAAGTCGCGATTGTAGTCGAGTTCTTTTTCGCCAAGTCGAATAATTTCGCGATTTCCAATACGGATGATACTCTTGTTTAGTATAGGCTCCAGACTAGGATCGAGCTCTTCTTGAATATCTTGCATCAAAACCGGCGATCCAAATCGAATTCCACCTTCCAGCTTACGAAGAAGGTCCTTCATCATTGGGTCCACTACTTCCAGGCGACTGCCTTCCATGGCTTTGATCCATTTGTTCGCTTGCCCCTGAGGATCAATCATGAGCGGCCACCGCTTTCCTCTGGTAGTGATCACACCATTTTCGGTAGACAAAGGATCACGTGGCAGACCATGAGCATTCCAGCTTCTCACATCCGTCGGGTCAGCTAAAAACTCTGTGAAAGAAAACTTTTGTGCGATGGGAAGCCCTTGCTGGGTGACGCGGTTCATCCACGTATCCACCAATGACCCGCGGTAGAATGAATCGAATGGACCAGCGTACGAAATAAACGCAGCAGCGACCAGAGCGTCGCCAACAACATTTAAAAGGTTTTCATTCTTTTCAGCGATCGAGATTTGCCAGCGCTCTCGCTCACCAGCAAGACCCTTCACTAGCTGCTCGGCTCGAGAAAGCTTTAGCTCCAACAGTTCAGCTTCTTCGCGGAGCGCATTCTTTTCGGACACACTTCCGTCGTATTGGCGTTTCAAGCCTTCGACTTTTTCGGTCACTTCTTGCAATTTCTCTTTCGCGATCTGGAGATCTCTCTGCTTGATTGCCAGTGCCTGCTGCGACTTTTTCAGAATCTCTTTCTTGGGTAACACCACCCGAAATACTCCAGAATAAACATCCATGGCAAGCACCCAGCTGCACAATGCACCAGCTGCAGAAGATACCTTCCGCACTATATCCGAGTTGAACTGAGGCTTCGTGGTATATTTTTTCAGCTCCTTGATGGTTTTGTCTCGAATGGAATCCTTGTCAAATGTCTTGATCTGCTGCAGAAAGTTGACATCGTTCATCTTGGTCTTAGCTTGCGCCCATGTCGGCTGGAGCCCGAAAAGGATCATCACGGCGCACATAACCATGGACACAAGCTCGGGAGGCTGTGAGTAGACTTTCACCTCGGCGATTGCTTTCTTATCCAGGTTTTCGACTTCAAGCATGGCTCGTTGCAACGCTGGCAGCGCCTCATCCAGATCCTTTTGCGCATCGTCAGCAATCTTCTTGGTCTCTGCCTCTTCCTTGCCGATACGTTCACTATCAGCTTCAACCTGCTTCCGTTGTTCGTCAGCGACACGACGTTCTGAAACAATGACAACCAGTAAATCGCTGCAATCTTTGTTTTTCTGAGCCACCACGATTTTCCGTTCTTCCAGTTGCTTCGACATTTCTTCGACCTGTAAACGTGACTCTTCAAGCTTGGCAAGACCGTTCTTCAGTTTATCCCTCGTATCTGTAATAGCGGCAGACTTCTCGAGCAGTAAATCGACGTATCCGGTCACGAGAGACAAGAAGTTCGTAGGCGTCACATAGTTATGCCGCTTCATACTCGCTAGAATTTGTGCGGACGCTGCCGAAACGCTCGTGTGTACGACAGCAAACACGGCCGCGAGCTTCGGTCGCTGTTTATCGTTAGCTACGTTTTTCTCTTCAAGGAATTTCATTCCAACTTCCTGCAGCGCGTCTGCGGGCCATTCATTGAACCAATCAATCGTAGTGTTATTTACCAGAGACGGAAACTGGCGACAACGGTTTCGAAATCCTTTACCAATCGGACTAAACGCCAACGCGACGTGGAGATTGCGCCGAACTTCGCTGATGAAGAAGTCCCATAGATTCTCCTTGGTCTCTTTCACACCTTGGGCTCTTGCACGCAACCGAACGCCATCAATGATGCCAGCCTGTTCATCCTTTTCAAATAGTCCTGGAATTTCTCCACTGCTGAGAATGTTGTTCAAATCTTCGACAAAGGATTCGCTCTTGATTTGAGTATCGCTGAACAGAAACACGGTCTTCTGCTCCTGGATGCCAACTTGCTGATAAAGCTTCTTGATGTCATCGTGGAATTCAATCATCCGATAGTTTTTCACAACTTCTATTTGAAACACTTTGAAACCACCAATGAACGAAGCCAATCGAGTCAGTGACTGCCGCCCACTACCGCCAACGCCCACAAGTAGTAAATTGCCCCTTGCTGTCATCAATTGGCGATGAATGCGCAAAATATGCATCAGTGCGTCACTGAACATGACTAAGTTCATTGGAATAAAGCCGGGCTCCGCATTGTGGTTTTCAAGTTGCTCTTCAATAAAAGTCTTGAGCATTTTCATATCCGTTACCTCTTGATATTGCGGTGGACTGCTAGTTGCATCGTCCGACGCTGCTGCAGAGAAGACGTAAGTGAACAGCGGGCCATTTTCCTTGATGCGATCAGGGGCAGAAGACAAGATTCGGCCCCAGTCTGTTTGAAAGTGGACGCCCAAGAGATCGTCGATCTTCTTTTTGAATATTTGTCGATCTTCATGGCTCGTCAAACGATCCGAAAACACGCGTAGACTTTCATGCACCCAAAGCCGTAGAATACCATCGCGACTGCTGACATTGTGCTTATCAGACAACAGAAGCCCCTGGACGACCTTGGCCATATCACGCAAATTAAACAAGTAGTGACAGTTGGCTGGTGTTGGGAGAAACGTCTCGAGCACATTCTGGTAAAGTTGGATAGTTGCAGCAACTATGGGAATTGCGAGTGGCTTAATTTCGTCATTGAAATCCGCAAGTTTTGGCACCAGCATGGTCTCAAAGATGCGCTTGAGCTGCGCCTGCTCTGGGATAGTCATGTTAACCAAGTTGAAGCGACTCTGAAAGCGAGAGCTAATGACTGATCGACCACCGCCCGGTGGGCCCATGGCTGCGACAATTTGCATGTCAATGAAGTACTTGAGGGTTTGCTTCTTTCGATCGTACCAACAACTGTAATCGACCCATTGCCGGAGCAATTCGAGCGGTGGTTGCGAACCGAATGTGTCTTTCGTAGGCATATTCATATCATCTATAAAGGTCACAAGCTTCTTGCCACCAATTGGACCGAAGCGATTCAGTGAACGCTTCTCCATAACATTTTCAATCACGTCTTGAGTTGTGGCAGAAGATGTAGCCGATGAAAAGTTCATGACGAGACGTTGGTAAGCGTCGCTTAGATTCTCAATCTCCTTTTGCACGACCGTAGTCTTGCCAACACCAGTCTCTCCGACAATCAACGTGTGCATTCCAGCCGCCAGCATGGTCTGCAGCAAGAAGCCGTAACGCAGACTATCAATAGTGGGCACCATAATCTTGTGGAATGGCGTATTCGGTACAATACGGAAATTAGGCGGCAGTTTTTCATCCCACAGCTTGAACTCTCGTGCTGAATGATCCACATAGAAGTCGTAGGCGGTTTTGAGCGGTGGGTAAATGGTGTCGATATCTCGCAAGCAAAGATCGAATTTCTTTCGCCCTTCCTCGTTGGCAGCTCCCATTATACTCCAAGTCACGCAGAACAAGAACCACTTTTCGACCATAGCACCAAATTTGTCCCCACACGCTGCCTTGTCGATACCATTATCTGGTGTTCCGAGTGCATTGTACAGGTTGCAAAAGGATTTTACGCTGTTAAATGTCGTTACCGGAATCAGCTCAGACACTTCTGTTGTCTTGAATCGAAGTAATTTGCCCACATATTTTTCAAACAGCGCCTGCAAGATATCTCGCTCTTCTTGCTCTTTAATGGTCGTAGCCAACCACGTCTGGACGAATGGTTGCCACCCGAGGTCTTCCACGTCCATGTAGACCATGCCAGCACGACTAACTGTGGCTGGTGACGCAACAGCAAGATCTTGGACCTCGAACATTAGTGCCATAGACGAGCTCATGCTGATTCGATCGCCATTGATCAGAGTGAGCACCTTGTTATCATCCATCACACTGTTCATGCTTTCAATCCAAAGCGTATCCACTGGTCCATCCAGCATAATCCACTTCTCTTCAGCCTTTTCATCGGCCGCCAGATTGCGGAAGATTGCCGACAAGATCCCATCAATCCATTCAAAGGTCGACAAATCATACACACCGTATATTTCATTCAGTGAAATGGACTTCGGGTTCAGCACTTGTACACGCACAGGCATGTAGCCCTGAACTGCATCCTTGGCTAGCGCTGTTTTTGCAAGTTGCAAGGTCTTCCAGATAGTCGATTTGCCAGCCATGGTCTGACCAACGATCATATTGCAATGCCGAGTCACTTGCGACTCGTACAACTGGATCGTTTTGAACACGATCACGGGGTGCACCTGAAGCTTTTGCTCGGCTAATTGCAATTCAATGGTTTCCTGCAATCTACCATAGTCTGTCACTGGCAATTCGATGGATGGGAATAAATCTCCTAGCAACAGGCGAAAGAGCACGGCATCTTCACGGATAAACTTTGGCATGTTCATATCTCGAAGAGCACGCAGGAGAATATTTTCCTCCTGCAAGTTTGGATCCTCACGCTTCAGCGCACCAGCCATATTTAGCACAGCCTTGAGGCTTCGAAGGCCGAAATCGTAATGATCTTGCTTACTCAGCTGCTGAATCATCAAACCATAAAGCGTCGTGGTCTTTTTGGCCAGAGTCTTGGCATCTCGGAACCCTTCAGCCTGGAGCATGACTTCAGCAATCAGCGCCAGATCGGGCACCATCATAGCGCAGGGACGCATTAGTGCCTTCAAGTTGTCAGGGAGTTCTGTACGACCTGCATAACCAGGGTTCATGGTGATGAAAATACCCATGTTCAGATTCACTCTGATGATCGAGCCCAAGAACATGACCTGGGTCTGCTTTGTCGTCAGCGCGTGCATGATCGTCAACACTTGCTGCGCCACCACAGAAAGCACTTCGATCTCGATACGGTTAAACTCATCGAAACAGCCCCAGCCACCAGACTGGACAAGCCCCGAAAACATTCGACCGACGGATTTGTAATCCAGGCCGTCACTGCAATTGAACACAATGACATACTTTGCCAGATTTTTCCCCAGATCTTTGACCGTTTCGGTCTTTCCCGTTCCAGCAGGCCCCAAAGGATTACCACCACGATTCAGATGCAACGCTGTAGTCATTGTAAGCACACAACGATCTGTAAGCGGAGTAATGACCAAACGGCCGTTGTTTCCTTGGTATTCATATGAATACTGTAGCGATGTAACAGTTTGCTTCACCTCACAGATACCAGCTTCTCCCAAATCCTTGTTGAACGAGAAACGAAGTTGCATAAGCCAGTCAAAATCATTCACACTTTTGCAGTTTTGCTTGGCCAAGCGATCAATCACATCACGTGAATGAATCTCGATCGTGATCAATGCGACCACTTTCTTCCGGTCAATTGAGGTTAACTGCCCTCGAACCATATCCGCCAGCTTGTTAAGATACGAAACCCACTTCTTTTTGAGCTGTTTCAACGCTTTCTTTTCTCCTTTCGCTACTTCGTTCAACGCCTTGATGCATTCATTTGTCCATGCGGTTTGGCCACACGAAATCAGCAATTGACCAGGAAAATCCTTGATCCATTTCTCCTTCTTTCCCTTGTAGCCGATCAAGCATTGAGCAAAGATCTTTTCCAGAGTGTTCACCATCGCTGCCTCGATACGTAGCAGCCACATTTCGACCGCACCAGCCACAATAACATTAGAAGCAAAAAGCACTTGCTCTCCACAAGGTGAGTTCATGCCTAAAGCCTCGAAGGTCATATTCCCACGAGTGCCAGGTGAAATAAGAACAAGGGTTTTGATGGCCTCAAAGCACTTCTTAATGTGTTTTTGGACTTGATCAGGGTCTTTCTGGTGGCCAAGAATTTCCAACAAGTCATCGTTTGACAAGAAATAAAACCTGGGGAAGAGCATGCGCTTCGTTTCCAGGTACTGATCCAGACACTTTTGGATTTGATCAAGCTTCTCCTGCATCTCCAACAGCGTCTCCAGTACGTTATCAGCTTCGGTAGATCGTAGCGCATTTTTGGTCTTCGCCATAGCTTCAGTAACCCGGCAGTAGGCTGAGTTCACTTCATCAAAAAGTGTGCTCTCCAACGGAAGCTGCTTCCGAATGTCCTCTGAGGCCATAAAAATACTTTCCAGGTAAATCCAGCATCGCTGAACACTCAGGAGGGTTTCAATTACCTCTGACATGTGTGCAAGCGATTTCTCCCAGTATAAAATCCGTGTATCAAACGAGGCAAAGAAAGGCGATGCTTTCATCGTCGACAGCTGAACTTGGTCATCTTCCAGCGCCGTGAACAGATCGTCGGCTGATTTGACTTTGTAGTACACACCTTTGTACTCACCAATATCGATGTCAATGCTCGCCCAGCGAGCATCAATTCCATCTAATGCCTGCTCGATTGACAGCTCTTTACCAGCATTGCCCGATAATGTGCTGATAAATTCAGCATGCAAATGAAATCCAAGCGAGAACACCCGCTCCAATGTGAAGCTTTCTGATTCTGTATCGAACGATTTACCCATTTCTTCTTTCAATTGAGCCCAGTGACGAGCTCGAAGTGCCGGACTCTTCAGATCCTGAATCAGAGGAAGTGTCTGCCGAAATTGCTCAATTTTCGTTTTCATTGAGCTCCACACATTCCAGTTCTTCATGTCTTTACCGTATTTAAACACCTTTTTGTAAAACTGCGCAGCAGTGCTCTCCATGGTCTCCACTTCAATATCATAAAACACCTTGTTCTTCCATGACGCCCACACAATTTCCCACTCATCTGTGACGGCCCAGATTTGCTGCAGCAACTCCAGCTCTTTCTCGGTCTGGATGAAGCCTTCATTCTTTGATTCCTCTATTCCAAAAATCTCCAGTCCTTTCTTTAGTGCACTCTGTCGGGTTCGTGTTGCCACCATTTTCTTCTCAAAATCTGCTAGAATCCGATGAGCAACGTCCGACGCCTGGTTCCCAGAGTAAGGAAGAGTGCTCTCGGCTTCTGCTCGTAAATCAGACATGATGGTGTTCAGCTCCGCAACGGAATCCTGAAGGTTCTGCTTCATACTGACTTTGCATTTCTGAAGCATAGTATTTGCCTCCACAAGCATGCCTTCGTATGTATCCCAATTCGTTTTCAGGTTCATGAGATCGCGTTGCTCTTCATCGGTCGTCTGGACGTCAAATTCAGCAAGAAGATCGTACTTCTGATGCAACGGATCAAATCGAGCGACAACAGCCGGCATATTTTCTTTGATCTCTTGGAGCAACCGGATGCTTTCTCCTAGATGATCCAGATTTGCCGGTTTGATTTGTAACTTCTTGGTGTTTTCCTTCATCATGTTCATAAAATCTTTCAGCTCATCATGCGCAGTTTGATTCAGCAAACCCGTGAGTTTACCGATCCACTGGACTGTGTGCTCCACGAGACTCGCTTTCAAGAAGTTGGTGTCGATTTGAATAAAGTTGATTGTGTTAGTCAAATCTTCATTTTGGATGCTGGTCTGCTGCTCGCGGTAACGCTCAATATCAGCTCGAAATTGCTGTAGTGGGCGATTTGCTTTTGCGTAACGGCGAATAAATGCCTGCTTGTCCTGGTTCCACAGTAGCTTGTACTTGTCCCAGTAGCCCAAGTACTTTTGCAACTCTGTTGCACTCGACGACATTCCATTCATAATGTGTACCAGGACCTTGAGAATTTCCTCGTCGTTAAAAATGGATTGGTAAAAGTTGTTGGTAGTAGTCGCTGTCGCCACCGTATTTGCATTGTCATCACTCGCCGATAACTGATTACCATCTGCAATAACGGTCTCGCCGTCCACCGGCGCAGCTTCAAGTGCTGCATCTGTTGTCGCTTTATCTGCTGCTTTGCTATCGACCACGTGTGCATCAGATGTAATTTGGTTGTTGCTCGGAGCTTGAATCGACGAAACCAGCCTTGGAACGACAGATATCACGTTGAATACTTCCTTTGCAACGCTGTTGACCATTTGCGTCAAATCCACCATAAACGGCTTGAACTCCACTTTTCCGTCTTCGAGCACCGTATGAATCCGAAATAATGGCCGAGGATCAGTTTTCGCATCGCCATTGATAGCTTTGGACAGCTCTTGAAGCGATTTTTTCACCGATTGCCGTAATGCATCTTCCAGCATTTTATCGGAGCGCTCCACAAAGCGATTCCATTCTCGCTGCACTTCCGGTGGTCCAGAAGCAAAATGCTGATATGTCGCTGTCATAGTGGTGCTAATGATGTGATACGCATCTCGGAGTTGCTTGATAATCTCTTTGCGATGAATCTCCTGCTTCACCTCAAACACGCCTTCGTCATAAATTGTGTTGCGCTCGATGAAAATGTGCATTAAACTGGCAATCATCTTGCAGTTTTTAGCAACAATGTCCTTGTTTTCTTGGAACTCTTGTACAATTTTGTATGTACCTTCGCAATGCTTTCGACAATCTGCCACGTACCACTCCACAATGCCTTTGGATACCCATGTAAGCTTTTGTAACCCGGGCTGGATGCGTCTGTCAAGCTTCCGAATGATATCTTCAAACAGCCGACGTTCAGTGGACGTCAAGTCAAGTAAAATCCGATTGTAGTCGCGTACAACAAGCATGACATGCTCTCTCAGCACTCGCAGTTGCTCCTTTTGATTGCAAATATCGTGCGCCATGTAAGGGATTTGAATCTCACCGTTGAAATATTGCCAGTAGTGAACTTCAGCAAATAGATTCAGCAAAGGCCGGTCAAAATTGCAATGGAGAAACCCCTTTTTGGCGCGTCCGATTAAAGTCTTCTCAGTATTTTGCAGCGCATTTTGTTCCTTTCCGGTATTGTGGGAATTCAAATTAATGGACTGGTTGTTGCCCGCATTCGAAGTGTCTGCCGCTGCTTTCGAGCCTTGACTCGCATTTTCTACCGCGGATCCGGTTTTAGTCATGAGTGGATTCTCAAGACGTGATCCTATATTGGTGTTGCCAAGGGCGTTTAAGTCTTCAATCCAATCGTGATACTTGCGCTGAATATACTCGTTGACGACAAGCCTCAAGCCATCATAGACTGTTTGTGCCTCGTCACTTTCAGTAGCATTTGAAGCATCGGAGAGTTCTTGTAATCGGATAAAGTCATCAGTTGACTGCAGTAACAAACTGCGTGCCCACAGTGCTGAGCCTGCAAAATGGGGTTCGGTTGGTGACAAGGGCGGCGAATGTTTGTTCTTCTCGAACAGACTTCGAACTGTGGCTACAATGGATTTGAACATCCCAAATATATCGATCGTCCGCTTTTCGACGCATCGCTGGATCGCTTCTCGTTGCGCAATCTTTTGGAATGCCTGAATTAAATCCACTCCAGCCGGTATCGTTGATACACTCTCGAATGCACCATTGATAACGTTTTGAGTCATGGCTTCCAGGTCTTTCATTCCGTTCTTGAACAAATTGAAATCGCTGTGCCAGCTTGTAATCTTCACATCCAAAATATCGTAGTCCAATTTGCGCAGTCGATCGACATGACCTTCGAATTGGGTTTCAATGCCGCGCAAGCTCTTCACGATTTCGAACCCACGGTTGCCACCAAATGCCGGAAGAGGCTCCCTCTTACCGCCCTTGCCCTTACGCGCAAACTGGATCTGGCCCTCGCACACTTCCAACAACTCACGACACCGCTGTACAAACGCATCAATTTGGGCAAAGATACCGGTCTCGTCAAATGTCCACTTTCGATCGGACGTCTTGGCCGCAGCATTCACCGCGCTCGAAGCCTTGTGGTAGATCTGCTTCCATGACACACCGCACTGGATACTCTGCTCCAGATGTAACACACACTCTTCAACATTTCCATCAAAGATGTCAGGCAGCGAGATCTTTCGGCAGCATACAATGATGATCTCGTTGCTGACCTTCCGCAGCAGGCTCGTGATGCGGTCCTCGGTGTTGTAGTGGCTTGAGTACATCCAAATGAGACGAATGTAGTTCAGCAGCTTGGGCAGCAGGAGAGGGATATCTTCTGGCTGCGCTCGAGTCATATCTTCGCACACAGGGCTGATCTTCTTGAGAAACATGAGGTTATCGTTGGCTTCAATTGATCCTTGCTTGATAATCTGGGACAGCGTCTCGAAGGGCTGGAGATACGACGACTTGGCGGCCCGTAGGATGTCGACAATCTCCTTCACGCCCTGTCGGTTAAGTTGATCTGTAATGCCGGACAGATCCTGCGTTCGATGCTCCCAGAACTTGATCTCTTCCAGTGGTCCTGCGCCTTCTGCGTCGTGCGCGTTGTCCTGGTTGTTGATGACCTCCTTTATCTGGCGCGTCCAGTGGATGACCGTGGACTCTAGCTGCTGCACCAGATCCTTGTCTTTGTAGTTGAACTTGTCCGGATTCACTGGCGGCAGATACAAGACGGTCTTGCCACATCCGCGACTCACTGTCTCCGTGAGGCTCGACATGAAGCGGTAGAACTGGCCCCGGAACTCGCGTTGGATGCTCTCGGGCCACGACTTGTTGGCCTGCAGCCGCTGCAGATAGTAACCATTCATCAGATGCAGTAGCGATGCAATCGCGTCCTTCTCAACCGTGCCGAATTGCAGGCATTCCTTCACATTGGCTGGCGTGATGAGCACCTGGCCGTTCTTGACAAAGTACATGACGTTCGCGGCCCCGCGTGGCGCCATAGTCGACACCGTGAGCGACCCATTGACCAGCGCGATGAAGAGCACCGGCAGGTTCGTGCTCTCGACAAACTCCTTGACCGTCGTGAGGTCCATGGACGACCAGGCCTTCGGGTGATACCCCGGCAGCGTGATGCGGTCGCGGATCCATTGGACCAGGAACTCCACGTCGTCGAACGTGCTCATGGCCGCTTCAGGCGTCCAAGCCCACACCCTGCGATCTGTCCGATGCTGAAGGTGGAGAGATCGCTGCAATGGCGTCGTTTGGCGCGCAGCTCCACGGGCGAAAGGTCGTGCCGAGCCATCGCCCTATCACACCTTCCGTGCTTCCAAGCATACCGAAAGTTCCCGCAGCTGCTGCTGGCTCCCTCCATTCAAGAGCCACGGCAATTTTCGGCTCCGGTTCTAGGAGGGAACTGATACAGAGACCAGCTGCCTCCCTGTCTAAACCGATCGCCCCCCGAGCCGAGAGCTTCCCGTGAAGCAGTTTTGCTTTTGCCCTCTGGATGTACGTACGTCACGAGGAGCTCATGCGCTGCGGTCTCTGGTGCTGACGCTCTGTCTATGCGACTGTGCGTGTGATTGCTGCAGATCACGAGGGTGGAGTCTCTGCTGTGACTGCTGCTGCTGCTACCCAAGTGAGAGAGAGACAGCATGAGTGCCGAGGAGAAGCGCCAGGAAGAGCGGCGAATCAAAGAATTGCGCGAGTTCCAGCGCAGTAACCCGGTCAACCGGCGCTGCTTTGACTGCAATGAAATGGTATGGAAATGTTGATGATTGGTGTCTGCTGGGCCAGGGCTGATCACTGTGCGTATTGTGCTGTGCATGTTAGATGCCGCAATACGTGTGCCTGGACTTCAACACGTTTGTCTGCACCTCGTGCAGTGGCATCCAGTATGTAGCAGTGTGCATCAATGCTCCTGCAAGATGAGCTGGTGAGCTGATGATTGGAGTTTGCTTGCAGCCGTGAGTTTGCGCATCGCGTGAAAGGCATCTCCATGTCCAAGTTCACGGAGGCGGAAGTCAAGAATCTCATCAAGTTTGGTGGCAATGAGGTACGCGCACACCCTTTGCATCATCGCCCAATCAGTGCGCTCACGATACTCAATTACGATGCGTGCCAATGCAGGCTGCCCAGAAGTACTGGCGAGCGAAGCACGACCCAAGCTTCCGCCCCAGCGGAGGAACCAACGGCGAACGCACGCGCAACTTTATTAAGCTGACTTATGTCGATCGAAAGTAAGCGTGAGGCTTGCTGATATGATACGTGTGCATTGTCTAACGTATGTCTTTGGTTGAAGATGGGTCTATGAATCGCCCCGCGAAAGCAAGCGCGAAGAGAGCAAGTCCTCATCGTCGGTGCGTATCCACGCGAGCCTTCCCCTTTATGCTCTGCATCATTTATATTTACGATTAACTGTGTAGAAGACGAACAGTGGGTCCAAGAAAACCTCATCGTTCAACAGTGGCAGCGATGACTTCTTCTCGTCCAGCAAGCCAGCTGCCGCGCCTGCATTTGATGCATTTGGAGGCAGCACCGCTGCTGCAGGTGGGTTCGCTCAGTTTGGCGACTTTTCCAGCTTTGGCCAAGACACCAAGAAAGCGGAACCCAGCTTTGGCGATTTCGGCTCATTTGATACTTCGTCTGCCAGTAGTTCGAATGGTGGCTTTGCTGCTTTTGGTGATTTCCAGACTGCGAGCACCAGTTCGCCTGCTGCTGCCCCGCACCCTGTCCAGAACAATTACACCAGCGGCTCATTGAAGATTGCGCCTCCTCCGGGGGTTGATTTTGGGTCTGCGAACGCGCATCCTTCTCCGGTGGCTCCTCCGATTGTTGTTCCTTCCGTCAAACCACCAAACGATTTCATGGCGTTTAGCCCCGACCGTGCAGTTCAAGATCCATTCAGCTTTGATAGCGCGCCTGCTCCAAAGACAGTGAGTGGATCGAAAACTGCGAGTGGATCGTCCTCGTCTCCGTTTGATGCGTTCTCTGGCTCGGCGGCTGCTACGACTGTGCCGACTACGAACGCATTTGACGCGTTTGGAGGTTCATCGCATCCAACGCCACCTGCTGCTTCGCCCTTTGATGCATTTGGTGCCCCTGCAACTGGCCGCAAGTCGCCAAGTTTTGATGCGTTCGGTGCGCCTCAAACCACGGCGTCACCTTCATTCGATGCATTTGGCGCTCCTAGTGCAAGCTCTTCTTTTGACGCCTTCGGTAGCTCAGGTGCCACGAGCACGTCGCGAACCAACTCGGGTGCTGCACCAATTCCGTCCGACCCCTTCAGCGCATTTAGCCCTCGTACTTCAAGCGGCAGCAATACCGTTGCAGCTCAACCAGCTCCAGCGGCTGCTGCAGATCCGTTCGCTGCGTTTGAGGATATTCCAAGCGTGGGATCGTCCCCAAGCTTCCCGCCCGCTCACAGTGAAGTACCTACACAGAGCACCCAAGGCTTTGCAGGTCATGGCGGACCTTTTCAGTCGGCTGTAAGCCAGCAACCTGTTACCAACGACCCGTTTGCTTCTGTTGGATCCGGTGCGAAGAGCAACAGTTTTGGTACACAAGCTGCTCAACAAGCACACGGTTTTCCTAATGCGATGGGCGGCCAATATCCGCCACAGCACGGGCAAATGTACCCCCCTCAAATGCAGCAGCAGCAACAACAACCGAACCAGTACAATATGCAACAAGCGCAGGGACAAATGTTTCATCCTCAGATGCAGCAGCAACAACAACCGAACCAGTACAATATGCAGCAAAGTCAAGGACATATGTTTCAGACTCCACAACAGCAACAGCAGTCTCACTACAACATGCAACCGACTCCTCAGCAATGGCCAGTGCAGAACCAGCCCGAGCAGCAACGTGTTGGATCAGGACAGTTTGCTCAAAACTCTGGCATGGCAAGTACGGGTGCTCCAAGCCCGCCTGCCCCTGCAAAGGTAAGTCGATGTGGATTATTATATTGTGTGATAGTACTCGCAAGGACTAAATGTGGTAATTGGCCTATGATCACAGGCAGCAGGGGCTTCGTCCCTGAACGACCCCTTCGCATCTCTTAACATCGGAAGCAGCTTCGGTTTGTCAAGCTCCACGATCAAGTCGCAGAGTAATTCTCGTGGAAGTTCTTTTGACAAGCACCCTACCCAACCGATGGGAACTCCTTTTTCGCATGGTCCAGGAGCCGCTATTCCTTCGCACACTGGTTCGTTCGGCAATCAAGCTCCCATGGGAGGCCCAGCAGTCGGTGCTCCGGCGCATACGGGTTCCTTTGGTAGCCAAGCTCCGATGAGCGGACCTCCGGGTTCTCGTGGAAACTCGTTTGGAACTAATTCAACGGGAGGATACCCGAGTGGTGGCGCGACGCCTCCGCAGCAGCGGTCGTCGTTCACGTATTCGCAGCCGAATGCGTCGCCGTTCCCTGCTCCAGCGTACGTGGAATCGTTTCCAGTGAAAGTGCACTGACCTGCGAATCTGACTTGAACTCTGTATTTTATCACAGGCAACAAACTCTTTCTATGGGAACGTTTGGGTATGCTCAGCCATCGTCCAAGCAGAACTCTTTCACCGCACCCGCCGCGACTGAGTACGCTAACTCTGATCCTTGCGACTGCGTGAATGGAACATAGCTAATACTGCGTGCACTGGCTCGTTTTCAGGTTTGAAGCATTCAGCAGCGCTCCTCCGCGAGCAAACTCCAACTCGCAGCTTCCCCCAGCACCGGCTGCTGCGAACCCTTTTGACATGTTTTGAGACCGTCATGCCCATGAAAGTACCAGTGTAGAGCAAAATAAATGATTGAGGGGCTTGAAATCTACTGCGGCCGTCGGCTCACTGTGCGCCATGTTCTCATTTCCTCTCAAGCATTCCAGGCGTTCCGATGCATATCCTAACATTCGTTTGGGTTATTTTAAGGCTCCACAATAGAGCCGTTTGTCGACAAAGTTTCTGCTTATTTGCGCGAACAGTTGGGGTGATCATGAGCGCCGCAAACGGCTCCAAACTGCAGATCATGAAATCAAACAGCGCAGACAAGAGCGTCGAGGAGAAGTTCCAGTTGCTGCGTGTCTTTCGGCTGTTAGCCTTTGAGATTCCGCTGCAGCGGGTGGAGCAAAAGCTGCAGGTATAAACGCCATCGCCACGCACGCTGCACAGCAAAACCACTGATGTTGTTGCCATCGTAGAGGCTGTCGGAGGCAAATTCATCTTCAACGGTAAAGAACTATCAAGCCGGGTCACTAAGAATTGGAAGCCTAAGCTGGCATTGTTTGCTGTAGAAACACAGCACAAAGCATCGGGGCGGCTCCAGTGCTGACCTGGAGGCTAAGTACGATCGGTACGCTAAAAAGCGCGCCAAGTACCTGATGACGCTCCAGGATGAAACAAACAACGGCAAGGAAATGGTGTCCTCAAGGTACCAGATCGATGCCAAGGCGTTCATGGCAATCTATGAGCGTCTCGGGTGCGTTCCAGCCAGCGTCTACGCAAGGAGCCAGATCGATGAAATGATCTGGGAGATCAACGACAGCCTGGACGGACTCATCTCCTTTGACGAGTTCGAGCGGAGCTACATCCGGTCCCGAAGCGATCGCACGGGGCTCGAGCCCTCGGAGTTTTTCTTTCTAACCTGCTTCCTCATGTTTGACAAAGAGTGCACCGGCAAGGTATCTGCAATTGATCTGTTTTGATGCTCATGCGGTGCAGTAAGGAGTTCGCTAACGGAAAATATCTATCGTTCTGTAGCTGCCACTAGACGATGCCATGAAGATCTTGTATGCTGTGCAGCCATTTGTATCTGTGATGCCATCCCCTTCTAATCGCATTGACTTTGCAGCTATTTGAAGTACGGCGACGCGATGGAAAGCGAAATGGAAACCCACTTTGGACAGCAAATGGACCAAGGATTCCATTTTATTACGTTCTCAGAGGTACTTTGTCGGTGTATCTGTATTGCGGGTATGAACCAGCAACAACTGAGTATCTCTTTGCTCTTGGGTGGATAGTATCGAGAGGCCATTCTGAGACGCACTGGAGAGTTCATTGACCAGCATGTATCCACCATCAAATCAAACAAGTACAGCAAGCGTCTGTAGAATACGGCAGTCGCCAAGGAACCTTTTTCCTTAGTATCGGAAGAAACTGCAGTAGTTCCCGCATAGTCGACACATGATCTTGGTCTCATCACCAGCAGCAACTGCATCACTTGTCTGTTCGTCCTTCAATAAATAGAAAGGTGCTTGGCCACAAGAGAGGTCGATCTCACAGGCAGATGCTCCACAGCCCATGCATTTCCATGTATCCATCGATGCGATGTTACGGAAAGAAAGAAAGCACCGCTCTTGAACATGACCTGACGTGCAGAACATCTCCAGCTCATCAAACAGAGCCGGCTGGTCACAAATGAAGCACGTCTGCCTCGGAGGAGGAGTCGGCGCCTTCACTGTGGTCGCCTGCGCTTCACCGTTTGATTGAGAAGGGTCCACTGCGGCCGCCTCCGCTCTAGCCTTCAGAAACGACGACCATTGATCATTGTTGCCGCTGGATCCAATACGACTGTAAACGGTGGTCACAAGCCGCTCACTTGCTGCACTCAGCGGTTCTTGCACACTCAAGTAATCTGCCATCATCAACGCACTGATTCGCTCCGACTCAGAAACAGCAGCAAAGCTATCAGCCTGGCCATCGAATTCCAGTAGCTCAGTTAAACATCGCTCTGCCCAATACACGTACAACGTCCGTAAAAGCCTCGGGATCGCCGCGTCTCGAATAGACAGATGGTTTTCTGCGGGCGGGATGCTACTGCGCAGCAGATACGAAGCTTGAACGAACACGGGCACTGCCGAAGACACAGAGCCAGCAGCTTGGGAATAATGTCGCGTTTCTAAAGCCTCGCACAAGCTCAAATACAGAGGTTGACGAGACGCGTCCGTCTGCGTTTCCATTGTGACTCCTTTCAACTTGCTCAGCAGATTCGGAAGCGCCATGTCTGCAGAGCCATGCAGCGACGTGGTAGCCGAGTTGTCTTCGTAGCAGAACCAAAGGATGTCAGTGAAGTCGCAGACCCTTTGGTTTTGCTCCAGGATGTTGCAGACTGTTTCCACGAACGATTCCGAGTCTTTCGCGAATGGAGACGGGAGGTATTCCAGTGCACACGAGACTCGGCTGTACGATACGTCGGCCTGTGATCGACGGTTCGGTCTCGCAGCAGGAGGAATGATGTAGATACACCCAAGCTGGACTGAATTGGGGGAGACTGTGAGGCCAAACATGGGATACTTGCTCACGACGTCTGGATTGTCGTCGTTGCTCGGGTTCTTGAACTTGTATGGGACCTCCTGCCCGGTCTCTGTCTTCCAGACCTTCACAAAACCATCGATGCCACAGCTAAAGATCATGCCACCGGTATTGTCGATACTCAGCCCTGTGATGTTGCCCTCATGGGCCTTCCATTTCAATGGCTGAGGCTGCTTCTTCTTCAACACGTTCCAGACTGAGAGGGTGGAGCCGGAAGCAACGACCAGGTCCACACGTCTGCTGTCGCCGTAGGTACTGGCAGAGCCCAAACAGATCCCAAAGACTGGTTGGCGATGTGGCGCCACAATGACTCGATCAATCACGCATTCATGCACCGCAGCAGGTTCGTGCTTAGCACTCGACATTGGCGCTGTCGCCAAAAGCACGTTGCCAAAGGACGTGCCCAGGGCCAACTGCATCTCGGTCTTGAGTCTTGCGGATGCAGAGCCGCCTTCCTGCTTCCATGTACTGGTCACCACCCATCCGTGCTTCTCTGTATCGATCCACGCAACGGGAGACGGGGATATATACGCCTGTGTATCCGAAACGCCGAACGTCGGGCATGGGTAACCCCAAATAGTCGTCACTTGGCGGCCTGAGAATGCGATCAGAGACATCGACTGGCGCTCCGGAGTCATCACGAACGGGGACCAGGCCAGGGACATGGTGGCCAGCAGGTCGCACTTCTGCTTGTACTCAGCGACAGAGCTCGTCTCAACTGCATTGCCCTCCAGCTTGCGCTTCTTGGACGCACTCGTGGCCGCTGGCTCGCGCATGCGGAAGTTCCTGCGCTCAAAGAAGTCGAACAGCGTCTCGGACAGCACAGCCATCTCGTCCCAGCTCAAGTGGAAGCTCGAGGCGAAGTGCAGGCTCACTCGCGACGCGGTGGTGAGTGCGAGCAACGCGCACGAGTTGTTGGGGCCGGAGCCGCGCGGCCCCCATGTGGCCGACAGGAACGCCTTGCCTTCGTTCTTGGATAGCGAAACTTCCTTTGGGTTGTTCTGGTGGCGATCCTTCTCGTGCAGCAGGAAATACGTCATGCTGCCCGGCGGCAGCGTGGCATCCGTTGGCTGATGATACAATCCGCTTCGTTAGTCAGTCAGCCTGCATGCAACAACAACAGCACGCCACAGCGTTGTCACCTCGCTGAACACTGGGATGGGGATAGGCACGCGCTCGTGCTGCGTCCTCTCCGGCAGGAAGATGAAGCTCTTGGACACGGCCGGCGTCTGCTGGAGAAACATCTCGAGCTCGCGGCTCTTGAAGGTCGAGATCACGATGCTGGCGTCCGAGACCACAGCCACGCGGCCGTCGGCCGCCCACTTGACGCAGTCCGGCACCAGCGGACTGCCCGCGATGCGCTCGCGCGTGCTCGTATCGGTCCAGGCCACGGGCGCGTGCGGCGGCGGCAACGCATTGGCTTCGGTCGTTGCGGCCATTTTCTATTGGCAATGGACCACAGTGTGGAGGGAACTACAGTGGACCCTGCACAGATGGTTTATTCGTATAGAGAGGTAATTGCCTTTTTCTTTTCAAAATGCATACGCCGTGGCTTGGGCTTCGTTATTGGCGATGGCAGACGGAGCTACGGGCTGTACGATCTCCACATCGCTGTCGTCGCCCACTGGTGCCTTTGCAGGCGTTGGTGCGACTGCAATCTTCTTCTTTCTGCCTATCTTCTTCGGTAGCGATGCGCTAACTGCAGCTGTTGGTGGTGCTGGTGTTAGCGCAGGTGCTGGTGGCACTGGTCGCACACCAGTCTCCATGAGCAAGATGTCGTCGCTGCCGCAATACTCTTCATCATCGGACAGATCAATGTCAAACGGCTTCATCAGGTCAGCGTGCTCTGGATCCGAAGACAACTACAAGGACACACACAATGAGTTGTTGCCCAAGACCTCGAACGGAGACAGTAGAACGTACCAGCCAATTGCGTCCGACGCCAACGCAGTCCGTGCAGTCGTGGAATGTACGTGTACTCGATCCAAACATCAGACACGAGTTGTAGTACTCCAGTGCCATTCGATACTGCGACTCCAGTCGCGCGGGGCCGCAAGTCTGGAGCTGCGCGTAGGCCTTCTTGAACAGATACCAGACCTGCTTCGAGCGGACCAGCTCCTTCTCGAAGAGCCTGTCATACAGCGTCAATCCTTCCTCGCGAATGCGCTCGATGGTCCACTTGGCAGGCCGAGACCACGGGTTGAAGTACTGCTCG
Organism: Elongisporangium undulatum; assembly: GCA_023334555.1. Taxonomy (NCBI): domain Eukaryota; phylum Oomycota; class Peronosporomycetes; order Pythiales; family Pythiaceae; genus Elongisporangium; species Elongisporangium undulatum. The sequence goes on from JAADVF010000001.1 coordinate 174,856, forward strand.
CCGATAAATACTGTTGCTGGTGGAAGCGGCAGGATGCCACGCTGCTGGTGGTTCAGCTCCATGGCAATGCGTCTGCACTGAGAGAGGATCCGGCCGTGCACGTGCAGCTGGTGCTCGAAGAACGACACGCAGTCGTCGGTCTTGACGTCGCATCTGAGTGCCGGGCAGTTGTACTTGGGCAGCGTATTGTCTTGAGCAATGATCCGGCAGTGCAAGCAGTTGCAATTACGGGTCTCAGTCTTGATCCCCATCACGACCTTGTCGAACATGATCGGGTTCCACTTGCGCAGAGCAAACTGCTCCGGACCAGGTAGCGGCCTGCGCCTTTTGTTGATCTGGGTGTCACTATTGGCTGGACGTCGTCTTCGTCGCTTGGGCTGCACCTCGTCGTTGCATTGAAGCTCGAGGGATTGCCGGTTCGTGTTGCTGCGCCGGGACTCCGCCATTCGATCTTTCCGCTTGGCAAGCGTGAGATCAATGTCTGAGCCTGCAGACCAGCTGCTCTCGTGCCCGCTGTCGATGTCCGTCATGACGATAGCGCCAGCCTGCTCGCCACCTCCAAGTCGCCACCTTTGGCGCCAGTCGATGATGAAGCTTCAGAGATGAGCCAAAACGCTGTTGGGTGTATTAAACACAACACGATTTAAACACACACCATGTAACCCACCGGTTACACTTATTGTCTATGCTAATCGACAGGCCCTTTGCTTATGCATACGACTATTGCTTGTCATCCGACTTTCCCTCGGTCTTGTTGCCCTCGGCAGCTTCTTGCCGCAGCTCCTCCAGACGCACTTGCACACGACGCTCGATCTCCTCCTCAGTGATCTTGACGGACTTTGGAAGCAGAGACGGGAATTCCAGATCGCGCACGGGGCCCTTGGTCTCCACCAGAATGTCTGTGTTCGGGTAATACACGGCCGGAGCCGTGCCGTACTTCTCCTCGTACCGCTCCAGCGCCTTAGACATGCGCCACTTGGTGAACTCCTCGCGGCCGATGACAGACGCAGCGCCGAACACAGCACCGGCAGCAGCTCCTTGAAGCCCACGAAGGCGGCCACCTGCACCAATCAACCACACGCCATCAGTAACGCAGAGCGGCAGCAAGATGCTCAGTAAGAATACAATACGTACCGACAATGCCAGCGTAGAAGCCACCGGTGACGCCACCAGAGGCAGCACCAGATCGCCAGTCTCGAACACCAGTCTTATCCGCAATGACTTCCTCGCCGGCTAATGGAATACGAGGCAACAGAGTCAGCACCAATAGATCACCCACCCAATACAGCAACGAGTGTAAACACCGTAAGCCCACCAATGTATGTGGACGCGAGCAGGAAGAAGTTGGCGCCCATGGACGCAGAGTAGAACGCGATGCTCTCATTGCGCAGAGTTGCAAGCAGCGCTCCCCACGTCGCACCCGTGACACCTATACGCACATACACAGAGCTTCCTTTTAATAACACTCAGGCTCGTTGTAAGTTGACGTTGAGTCATTACCAGCCACACTGGCGCCCTTGAGCATGGTCTTCACCGACTGCTTGGCTTTCTCTGTTCACAGCAAAACATCCAATGAGCTCCTCAGCACCAATCAAGCACGGACATGATCACATCGATGCTGAGAGGTTCATTTATCCCAGTAGCATCCAGTTGCCGCGCTGGTTACGTACCAAGCTTCTCATCGAACTCGCGCGGCTGCTGCTCCGCCATGACCTCACGCTCTCCGATCGATGCCACAGTGTATCCGCACCAGCTCCCTCCGAACAGAAGCCCCCTGGTATGACGCTTTTCCCATTGGCTGGTTTTATTTTAGCCAATCCACAACCCTAGTCAAACGTATCACCTTTTTGATTGGCTGAAAATAGTCCTGTCAAGCGCCAGTGGGGTTGGTTGGTGGGGGAGAGCGCTGGGTGGCCATGCGCTCGTGACCGTCGTGAGCATTTACGAATTAGCATTCCATAAATCCCCCAGCAAGATGCGTCAACTGTTAGCCACCCGTTACATCGAGATCCCGGAGGATGTCAAGCTCGTCCTTGACGGCCGCAAGGTCACCGTCACCGGCAAGCGCGGCACGCTCTTCCGTGACTTCCGTCACCTGACGCTCGACATGCGCCGCATCAACAAGAAGCAGCTGCGCGTCGACCTGTGGTTCGGCAACCGCAAGCAGCTCGCCTGCGTGCGCACGGTCTGCTCGCTGATCGAGAACCTGATCACGGGTGTCCGTGTCGGCTACAAGTACAAGATGCGTTTCGTGTACGCCCATTTCCCCATCAACGTGACGTTCGAGAACAACTCGGTGGAGATCCGTAACTTCCTTGGTGAGAAGCGCGTGCGTCGCGTGACTCTCTCGGAGGGCGTCGAGTACGTCCGTTCGGCCGATGTCAAGGACCAGATCGAGCTCAGCGGCATCGATCTCGCCAAGGTGTCGCAGGACGCCGCCAACATCTCGCAGGCCTGTCTGGTCAAGCGTAAGGATATCCGTAAGTTCCTTGATGGTATCTACGTGTCCGAGAAGACCCACATCGAGATCGCCGAGGAATAAGCGCTCGCTCGCTTATTGCCCCCACGACTGGGAAATGGAATGGTTTGCTGCTAGGTAACAACACTTGCGTAGTGGTAAGAGGGATAATGCTAAGTTCTGCCTCGTACCGTCACTGGGTTGATAGCAATTTTTGCTTTCTTCTGTCCGGGCGGATTTTGTGCTACCTCGTAGAGGACCTTACCAAAGAGCGTTCTCCCTGTGGGGGGACCTCTTAGTCGAGTCATTTGCAAGCATGAGATCCACCCTTTGATTTCTCTTTCGCACACAGTCGGCTGTGTGGACTGCTGAGCGCTCTCGAAGTTATCAAAGCATAACGCTGGCGATGGATGCCTGCCTGGCTAAACGTTGGGATGTTGATTGTCTGAGTGCGGATCACATCTGCGCACACTGGAGATGCATGAACTGCTGCTGCATTCAGATAACAGAATTGGTTCCTGATGAACGTAATATCCGAGCTGGTAGCGAAAGCACAGTGGAAAGCAAGCTCGCAAAGAGTTGGAAACGATTTGACATGCCAGTGGTTTTATTCCATTGATAGTCTGGAGCGAGTGGGAGTGCGCGGATCACATCTGCAAATGCTCATACTTGCAATACGGAGAGGCAACCACTTCTTCAAACTCTAGTCGAACTCACATGTCGTTGTCATTGTCCTTCGGCTCCTGCAATATGCCAATGCATTGTCAGCTCCAGGCCCCAGAAACGTGGAAGTGTGATTGCAGCCAGAACGTACTTTAGGTTCCACGTCTTCTCCGTAGTTGATGGCATGATCGACATGCAGCAGCACTGTTTCAATGCTTTCCTCGCGGTTGATGTTCATGGGCACAAAGGCCACCATGCTGAAGTCATTGATCTGCAGAAGAACACACAGTGTTTAGTGCATACACAGCCACTTGTCATGCACCCCAAGCACTCATAACATACCACGTTGCAGATCGCAGTACTCAGCGGACGCCACTTGGGGTCCGCTGAGCTCGCCAGGTTCTCCAAGAGGTATCCAGAGGACGGATCCAGGTATCTATGTCACAGCGCAGAGCCAGCGTGAACCTCCACACACGACAGCTAAGCGCAATAGCAGATACGCAGACGTACTTGCTCAGCTCCTTTTCGTCCACGAGATCGCACTTGGTGAGCACGTTGATGTGCGGGAGTTCCAGCTGCACCATGGCCGAGAGCGAGCAGAGCACTCCCGAGATGAACTTGGTCGGGTCCACAATAAATAATGAATCAATCTGAGCAGCATGAGCCAGTCAATACTTCAGCGTTATACAAGCAGCGCCGTTCGCATGCATGGGCAACGCACCAAGTAGACGCCGCAGATGGCAAAGCCCCAGTCCTTGAGCGCTTCGCAGAGCTGCTTCATCACCGGCAGGTGCGAGTACAACTCAATCTGGCCTGCGTTATGCGTCACAGAATAGCGTCAATACGAGGTGGAGGCAATCAATAGACGACTGTAGCAGCACGCGGCGGCACCTGGGCAGTCGAAGATGAAGTAGTCGTCGTCGCTGTACTCCGTGAGCAGGTCTTGCAGCCAGTCGAGGTTCTGCACCAGGTATCTGCAACAAAGCGCAATGGCCAGTCAGTCAATCTCACTGAGCAGTATACAGTGGTGGGCTGTAGTATCAAATACGCACTCCATGCAGTAGACAAGGCCGCCGTTGGGACCGTAGCCGAGCTCTTCCATCACGTCTTCCACGCTGATGAGGTCGCGAATGTCTGCAGCAGACGACTCGTTAGCGCACTGGTGGCAGACATGGATGCAGACAATAGGTGCCTACCGAAAGCTACGGGATACTCAAAGTAGTCCGCAGCAGGGTCCAGGTTCACGACGTACGTCATGCGACCCGAGGCGGCGCAGAACTCGTGCATGTTTTTGCAGTACGTCGACTGCAGCCAGACAGAGCAAAGTGATGAGCACGCAGACCCAGCGACTAGAGCACATCCAAATCCTCTGTGCGCATGATGCTATATACACAGCTCAGCGCCACTCACCTTGCCGGTGCCCGCTGGCCCCATGACCATCTGGCAGCAGCGCATGATCGCTGTTGAGCTTGAATGGTGCGAATGGCTCAAGAAGCGGCCGTTAAGTTCGCTTCAGCGGATTCTGCGCACTTAACGGATGCATCCGATAAAGTTCGATGATATTACGAAGGGATCACGGTACTGCAACTTCAACACGCAAAGCGCCGCGCGCCCGTCATGGAGAGAGGAGGTACGAACGGAAGTCTGCGGCCGTTGTGATTGGAGTTCCTTTCACTGATGACTCTGCTTTACGCATGCTGATAGCAGGTGAGCAGGTGGACAAGCTGCCACCAGCAGATTTGGACACCTACGCGCAGTGGGCATGGTGCGTGGTTCTCAGAACGCTTTTGCGTTTGGAGTGGGCCTTGACTCTTTCTCCGGATGCGTGAAGGCTCAGCGGACGCGTGGGCGAGGCCATCGAACTCTACTTGAACTTGGCTCGCGCGTATCCGCAATTCGCGCACGTGCACTTCAAGTTGGGCTACCTCTTTCTCATCAGCGGGGACCCGCCGAGCGCGATCCGCCACTTCACGATCGATATCGATCGCGCCACGCAGATCAGAGCACAGGAGACCGAGGATTCTGTTCACAGCCACCACAGAGCGTCACAAGCAGTCGTTGAGATGCCGCAGTCGCTCGTGGGCGTGAAGCAGACCCCAGTCCAGCAGCGCACGTTCCTCTTCTGTGCTCATGCAGGTCGAAGCGAGGCCCATCGACAGCTCAAGCAGGACACGGAGGCCGAGAACGATACACTCTACATCGAAAACCGTGGCGGCAACACTGCACACTCACTCATTGCAATGGGCGTGCTCTATTGCCACTTTGGTATGCTGCAGCGTGCAGAGGCTTGCTTTCAGAAGTGCGCAGTCATCGATGCGAACGACCCAGACTACCTGATCGCCCATGCAGAGCTGATGCTGGGCCAGCGACGCTACATGGTTGCGACATCGATGTTCGAGCGCTGTCGACAGAAATGCAAGTCGTCCAGTCTGCTGTATCACCGTGCACTGATTGGCGAAGGAACGGCGCTACTGAGACAGGATAAACTCCAGCAAGCTGTGATTCTGGTTCTCCAGGCCATGAACACGCTGCGAGCCTATGTTCGTGAACGGAACGCTCTGAGCGAGTCTCAAGCCGCTGGAATGTTCATTGAGATGTCGTCCAGCTCGCAGCCGGAAAGCTTCAGTGAACTCGTGTTTTTGTATCAAGAGGCAACGAATCTGTATGGCGGCCTGTGCCTCATGAAAGGGGAGCTCAAGGCTGCACTTGATACGTATCACGCTGCGCGTCAAGGCGATCTGGGGCCCTCGTTCCAGCTACCACCCATTTGTGTGCTACCTGGAACAAAAGACAAACAAGGCGATCTGGTTGATTCTACTAAGCTTTCGTCCAAGAATTTGGGTGAGATCGTTCGGCATCTAAATGAATTGGAGTGGCGCTATGGCCCTGATGCCTGCCTGTACTTTCATCGTGCCAGCATCCACCGTGCACTTGGCGAAATAAAGCCTTTTGTTCGTGATTTATCGCTCGTTGAGAGTTTGGATCCTCAATTTGTCAGGTATTATATCCAACGAGATGCATTGGGCGACTTTCTGGACGTTGAGACCATCTCCTGGATCCCCATGCGGTTCATCGACGCCATCCACAGTTCCCTCGAGAAAAACGAGTACAAGATTCCAGCCAGTTCAAAGCTCCAAGTATCCTCTCCAATGAGCCAAAGCAGGCGCAAAAATCGACGCCCGGGATCCACGGCAGACACGCGCACCAATCAGTTTCAGTTCCCAATGTTCAGTGAATTCGCCATGTTTGAATATTTCCAGGAGCGGATCAAGAATGGCTCTGTGTTAGAAGAGTACGCGAACGTATTCCAGCTGGACATTTTCCGTAGGCTTCCAATATCCAGAAGGAATCTGACAGAGCGCAACCGACTGGGCAGTCAGCTGTATGAACGGGTTTCTCAGTGGGAAGGCGTGATATTGGACATACCAGATATTTTTTCCAAAGACCAAGGGGACAGAGAAAGCTACGTGCGGGAGTTGGTGCAGACAGTACGTAGTAAATACGATCGACATCCATGCGTTCATATGATTGCAGGCATGATTGAGCTCGATTTGTTCAATGCATCACAAGCTCAGGTTTATTTCACAGAAGCCATCAATTTACTGGAGCGGCAGGCTAGGTTCACACAAGTGGGTTCGTCATCGACAGTATCCAAGCAATGGCAGCAAATGGTCATGGAGCGAGTGAAGTATTATTGTTTTGTTTGGCGGAGTATGGCTAGCAGACTCAACATTGATATGGAAAAGGCCGTCGAAGATTTAAATCTGGCGGCCGCGGTCAAATTCGGGGAGAATACGCGTGGAAGTGGTGAAACGCTTCTGCTTGCACAAAGGTCCGTTATTATGCTGTTGAATGGCCACCTGAAATCTGCACATAAACTTGTAAAGGAGCTTGCTCGACAGCTGAAGCTGACCAAGAAGAATTTTAAATTTGTTGCTGGAGCAAGCGAGAGGGATACCTCTCAAACTGAGTGTATCAGCGTCATGGACATGTTTGGGAATGCTGGCTTGAATTCTTTCCATCTACTGCCGTTGCAGGTAGGACACGAAATTCAACGAATATCGCGAATGAATCAAAGCGGTACCTCCAATGTGGACGATCTCGACAGAGACGACGAGGAATCCAACGATAAGGCGGAAGATGATCGCCAAACCAAGAAGGAAGAGGAGATGGCTGTTAATATCGTGAAGTATGCTCTTGAAAAGAAAGCTGCGAATCATAGCGCTGGCTCTGCTGCTATTCACACGGAGATGTTTGACAAGTTCTTTGACTCTGGATTATTGAAATTATCTTCCACAGGCTCGATTACTCAAGTGACGCCATTCTTTCAAGCCATCCTTTCTATGGATGAAAGCTATTTGCCTCCGACCAACTTTGCGAGTCTCGAGATATTCAAATGCAAGGAACAGGATTTCATGGAAGAAAAGCTTTACAATTGCTTCGTTCGGCTGGGCAAACGGTCCAAGTGGCTTCAAAAGTACACGCGATGGCGCTTTGAAGCGCTCATTGATGCGAATCTTGCTCACGCTTACCTTCCTACGGACTTGGAAACTCTCTGGCACCGTGCCCGATTGCTTTTTCAGCAGCGCAACAACTCTTCCGCGATTCATGACTTTACGTTGTGCTTGGATCTCATGCGAACTCAATTCACTTGGGAAAAGAAAAACAAGACGGGAACCAAAATGAAGGCCACGTTCAACAACGCAACCAAGCGAACACAATGGCTCCAACTGTTACTGGAGCGTGGTCAGGCTGAAATGGCTCTCGGAAACTGGGAGAAATCGATCCAAGATTTAACCATGGTGATCGATCAGGCCGGAAAGGAGAACCTATTGCTAAGAAGAAATGCTTACGAAGCCAGAAGTACGTCGCTGATTCATTTAAAGAGATATGGCCACGCTATTCAAGATCTTCAATATCTACTTGGCTCGGCAAACAGCGCCAATAAAGTGACATCAACTGGCAAGGCCGAGTCTCCTGACAGCAGACAGGATGAAGAGAGTCTCTTGAACTGTGTTTTAATCGGCAATCTATACTGCCAGCTCGCTATCAATCAAACGAAGACAAACGCGACCACATTGAGCAACGATTCGTTTGTGCAAAGCAACGAACATATGGAGACGCACTCGGATTCTGGTATGGGGTTTGTGTCGCGAGCAGCAACATACTACGATGATGCACTCAAGATATCCCCAGCTCACTTCATCGTACACTATTTTCGTGGACGTATGCTCGTGCTAGCAGGCAAGGCGCGCGCTGCGATTCAGAGCTTTTCTGATTGCCTGAGGCTGCACCCAATGTTTCTGCCGGCGTTATTCCTTCGGGGATGCATCTACGCTCAAGAAGATCTTATCGATTTAGCACTGGCCGATTTCTATCGAGTTCGCCACCGAGTACCGTCGTATCCTCATCTGTACACCAGCATTGGCTACTGCCATTTCCAACGAAGCGATCTAACAAAAGCAGTTGAAACGCTGACGGAAGCTCTGCAGCATGATTCGAATGATGTGGACGCCTTATACATCCGTGGTTGTGCGCTTCAAGAGCTATTTGTGCTGGATAATGCAGCAAAAGATTTTTCTCGCGTGTTAACTATCGATCCGAGGCATTTCCGTGCGTTGTACCAGCGCGCAGTATGCGAAACATTGAAATCCCAGTATACTCAAGCTGTACGAGATTTGGACACGGCATTGCGCTTTAATTTGGAATGGAGAGACGCTCGGATTCTCCATGCGTATGCCTGTTTCTGCTGCGGACGGTACGATGAGGCGATTAACTCTTATGGACGTGCAATCGATGTTCACGATGCGATTTCTCTTAGTAAAGAAAGCTCTGTTGCATCTCAAAAAGACTCGATGCTGTTTCTGTATCGAGCATTAGCGAATATGTATGCTGAACAGTTCCCTGCTGCCGTCATGGACGTGGATTCAGCTATCAAACGGGACGATAGCAACTACGTCGGATTTTTGGCGAAGGCCTATTTACTGATGAAGACTGGCGATTCGGACAAGGCCGTGCACGTTCTCACACACTGTTTACGCAACTACAAGAAGATCGCACTCATGCCGGCGACTGATGTGCTCGATGATGAACGAGCCAAAGCCATGAGGAACAACCAAGAGTCGGAGCCTGTTGCTAGCAGCATCATGAATCCATTCACGACCGATACTGGCAATAATCAAGATGCGCTACCGACTCAGCAGGTCAGTATTCCCAAGATCACAGCAGACCCTGAAGTGCTGTTTCATCGCCGAAAGTGTGCTCGTGATGAGAAGCATGACTCCAAATCCAATCGACTACAAAGGCATGTTGATAAACGACATGGTGGGCAATCTCATGCGCCATTAGCTCGCCAGAGCTCTGTGGTGCGATCCACAATGCCACGATTAGCCAGCCCCAGCGAGATAAAACCACCACCGAGCGATGAATGCGAGAAGCCAAAAGTGCATCGCTCAAAATTCTGGCTCGCCATGAAGAAACTCGTCTCTGAGCACCGGGTTTTGCGTGCGCTGGATCGTCTGATGAATGCGAGCTCGAAAAAGAACCAGCGAATGGTTCGCTTGTTAGCAGAAGTGATGCAACCGGTCGCGAAGGTGCCGTGGCCCAAGGGAACGCTGACCACCAATGTTCTCGTTTGGGCCATGAACACGCTGGGTATTCATTTTCTGATGAGCCGGAAGATCGATGACGCGTTAATGTCTTTTTCTCTAGCGATCCAGGCCAATCCTTTCAACGCGACCACGTACTTTAACCGCGGGAACGTGTTTTTGCACATCGATGTGCTCGGGTCTGCCGTCACCGGATTTCAAGATGCGGTCGATGTCGAAGAAAATTGCTTCGAGGCATTGAACAATATGGGCGTCGCACTGTTTCATATGAAGCGACTAGATGATGCGCAAGAGGCATTCTCCACTGGGCTGCACCACGTCCAAGACAGCAAGAAGAGGGCGGTGCTATTGTATAACTTAGGCGTAAGCTTCCAGGCGGTCGATAAGCAGGACGAAGCCATGGACTTCTATCAGCAAGCGATTGCGTTGGATGGATCCAGATCCGAGTTTTACAACAATCGAAGTTCCATTCTACACCAACAGCTCAAGTTTACAGTCGCCCTGGATGATTATAATCGTGCGCTCACACTTCACGATCGCAGCGCTGGCGCTACAGAGAGCAAAGATCAACAACTACGCGCAGGAAGCTGCATCGAGGCGCAGCTTAACCGAGCGCAGCTGTATATTGCAATGGGGAACTGTACCTCAGCTTTGAAGGATCTGCGCGCTGCGCTTAAGTCACTTATCTACGGCCGAGAACGCGTTGTTGCAAAGGACCGGGCTTCTTTCAATCCTGATATGAGAAACTGTGGCCCTGAGGATGAGGAGCTCGTCTCAGAGCTCCTGACCTTCTGTGAAAAGTGGCACGACACGATGCGCATTGCCACAAAGGATTTTCTCTTTGGCTTCGACACGTTTCCGTGTTTCGCCGCGTTCAAGCTGTTCATGATCTTTGGAGATGCGCTGATCGTCTCTCATGCGGAACGAGCTGCAGACAACGAGGATGGTCAAGCCAGTTTGCAGCAGCTATGTGTCATCCCTCCACTTCCAATCCTTGATCCTTCCTTCTATGACTTTGGCCGAGCGTTCAGTCATATTGCTCTCTGCGACAACAACGAAGATGAGATTGACACATCTGAAGACGACGAGCGAGACTCAATAGTAGGCCAAAGCAAGCAACTCCAGCTCGAAAAGGCATATGGAAGCGATCTTCGCAGTGCGATACAAAGTTACCATGAGCGTGACTATGAATGCGCATCTCGTTATCTGCTTCGAGCCCATTACAAGACCAATATGGATACTCACGACGAGTATTTCATCATGATCAGTCACGTCCAAGTGGAGCTCAAGACCGATCTGGCATTTGACGAAATGGATTTGGAAGTGGAGCCGAACTACGCGAAAGCTATCGCCACGTTACGTGAGTTTCTGAGCGAGCGCCGCTCCATAGAGGAGATCAAGGAGGATAATCGATCGGGCGGTGATCGAGGCGACTCCAAAAAGAACGCGATGCGAGCAAAACTGAATTCGGAACTCTTAGATTCAGAAGACCCTGACGAGCTGACGGAACAAGAGATCAATTGGCGACAGCAGCGGCGGATCATTCGGGCTGATGCGTTTACGTATCTTGGCTGTTTGCATCAGCTAAACGGAGAGTTTACTGAAGCGAAAGACGCATTCATGCGAGCGCTCCGCCTACGAGATGATCATGTATACGCGCTGCTAAATTATCTTCAGCTCAGTGTTGCGGACTCTGATTACGAGCCAGCGCTGGACGCCATCATGCAGCTGCTGAGCGTAGCGTTAGCCTCGAATTCAAACGCGATTCGGGTCACTGGACTGTTAGACGCAGATCGGTCTGCCATGGCCATGCTTCCGACCATCGGCGAGAGCTTTGCTGCCAAGGAGATGGCTGAATTCGGTGGGAATATGCAGTTTCTTATGAAAGACTATCGCGGTCTTCTTGGTCCTCAGATCCAAGCCAACACGTCGCAGATCTTCCGGAGACAGGGAACGCTCGCTCGACTGGTCCAAGAGATCCGCCAGTTTCTCAAGGAGCAGCTTGAGGCAGCAGCTGCGGCTGAAAACCCAACGAGCAGTGAGGAGAATGTGTTCGACACGCTGCAATTGGAGGAATTCAATCGCATCCTGGACGAATACAGCTCCAAGGTAATGGACGGGATCCGAAACTCTACGACTGCTTCAGCAGACGATGAACTGTACACGGCGTTCCAGTCGCAATTCGACCAGATGTGTGGCGATGTGGTGCAGTCACTTCCACCCGAGAAAGTTCCGCAGAACATCCACGCGGAAATCCTAGCCTCTCAAGCGCTTTACGCACAGAACCAGTTGCCAGACTCGACAATCGAGGAGTTTCTGTCTAGCATCGACAAGTCTTCGTCTCCGGCGAGGAAGCTGAGCTCCTCCAATAAATCGCGTCGTCCTCTGAGCACGAGCACGCCACTCACAGCTCGACCTCCGCACCGAACGTCCACTCTGGTGGATCCGCAGACCATTCGCAACGTGATGAATGCGGCCGAAAACGCCACGCTGACCCCTCGCAGGCCTCAGTCTGGGCCTCATGCATGAAAGAAGCAGCAAACGCTCATTTAAAAGTGTGTAGTATATTAGTGATACACATAAACCCACGCAACGAACAGCAGTAGACGACAATCTCTGCTGCGTACATATTCTTCTGAATGGGACTATCCATTTTGATCTCAGATCACGACCTTCTTGTTCGAGCCGCCGAATGTGAAGCGACACACGCCGGACGTCTGCAGCGGCTCCTCCTTCCCAGTCTCTGGGTTTGTAGCCGTTGCGGCCGTCAGCTTTCCCTGAAGCTTTTCAGCCAGCATCCGGTTGAGATCCATTAGAGTGGATGGCTCGCAGTTCATTTCGCCCGCGAGACGGAGCACCGTCTGCAAGGCCTGCACGTCATCTGCAGTCGGGCTCTGCTGGCTCGCCCACGCGTGCCACTCGTCATCCGGAATGGTGTCTCCCCGAACATCCGACGGGTCTATCAGACGCGAATCCGAATTGAACCGCTGCACTCCAGTGCGTCGGATGGTCTTCATGTTAGCCTGCATGGCGGCCAGGCCTGCCTTCTTTGGTCTCGGGCCTCTGGCGTTCTTCTTGGGCGCCTCCGAGGCCGATTCCACGACCGTGGTGCCCAGCATGGCACCGATGGCACAGTCCACAAAGTCCTGGTCGGTCAGCTCTTCGTCCACGACCTTTTCGGCTGCTGGGTAGATGAACTCGTTGAGCTTCATGGGGTTCTTGAGCTTCAGCCGCTTGAGCAGCGCCACGATCTGCGCATCCAGCGAGTCCTCGATCTGCGCGTCCGACATGACTGCCATCTGCATGGGGATGCCGAGGCAGGCAAAGGTCTCGACGATCAGTGCCTTGGGCAGCTGTCGCCAGCAGCGCACGAGCCATTGCACGGCGCGCAGCGGGTCCACGTCGTAGATATCCTCGCGTCCTTCGTCGCGGTTGTCCAGCACGTGGTCCAGAAACAAGTGGCGATAGCGACGCTTGAGCGCCGTGAAGATGCCGGTCTGCAGCGTGTCCAGATAGCTCTCGCCCGTGGCCGTGGCTGCCACGAACCGGATCGTGATGTTCTTGAGCATCATCTTCTTGACCTGATGGGACGAGAACGAGTCCAGCAGCAGCACGATCTGGCGGTTCTCCTCGTGCATCTTCCAGTCCAGCGCCAACAGCCACTCGCGAAAGATCGTGGCCGTGGCCCACGTCTTCTTGTTGCACGCGTACTGGAAGCTCACCTGCACCTCGTCCGTGATCTCGAGCGGCTCCGGCAGGATGAAGAACGGGTCCAGCATGTCGCTGGCGTCCGCGTTCGTGCATAGCATGACCGTGAGCTGGCGCTGCGGCTGCTGTGGCGGCTGCATCGCCAGGTCGTTCTGCGGCGCCCGGTCCGGGCTCATGGCGTAGAACAGTCGGGTCTCGTCCATCCAGTAGATGTCCCACGGCGCCACGCCCTCGACGGCCAGCAGCAGGTCGTTGCGGCCCGTGATCATGTCCAGCTCGCCACCCTGCGTGTTGGGCGAGCGCGAGAAGCCGTGGCGGCTCTGGAACGAGTGCAGCCAGCCGTTGGAGAACTGCGGCGGCTCGGCCGTCTGGATGCCCATGAGGTCGAAGAACGCATGCGCGCGGGCCTTGATCTCGTCGCCCTGGATCTTGATCTGCTTGGCTTGGCAGTAGAGGAACCAGTCGGCCAGCGCCGTGTCCAGCTCCGGGAACTTGACCGTGCGCATGCGCTTGCTGGCCAGCTCCTCGCTGCGCATGTGCTCGAAGTTGCTCTTGCGCTTGAGCGTGTGCGAGATGGACGACTGCGACGGCACCGTGGGCAGGTCGAACTGGTCCTTGGCCCACTGGCCCAGCTGGGCCTGCGTGCACGTGGGGTTCTGCTTGGCGTGGATGCAGATCAGCCGCTTCTGCTCGTGCGTCAGGTTGGAGCTGCGCAGCTTCTTGGGCGCTGCAGCCATGGGCAGCATGATGCTCAGGATGGTGATGTCCCTCGGAAATGGGATATTCCCCCGCAAAGGAACACGCGATAGCAAAGGGGGAAAGGGTGGACGGTACTGCGCCAGCCCCCCTCTCTTCCTCCCCGACTTAGTCGACTATTCGCATGAAGTTACTTAGTCGCAATTTTAGTCGAAACCATAATTATCGACTTGGATATGGCATCGCTTCAAGATGGGTTGAATAGAACGCAGAAGTGATCGTGGTCGGCTGAAACATGCCACACACACACACACCGAGTGGAGAGGGAGAATGTGTGTGGAATCACGGTCATGAGTGGCCTGCCTCTGTCGCGGTCGGGTGTCGGGACCCACCCCGCCTCGTCAACCTTTAAGTCAGCAAATATAGCACCCCCAATCACCTCTTGACACACTTGCTGTGGTCACCGGATTCTGATAAGGACACACACTCTTGCATGGACATCACACCAAACAAAAGCAAGTTTGCTACCATTGAAACTGGGTGCCAGTAGTACTTGACGCTATGCAAGCAGTCTCACTTTGAACACTCAATCGCCACCTTGGGCATTGCTTGGCCCACAAAAAGGCGCGAATCAGTGCGTTTTTGACAGCCCGAAGGATCCGATGCAACTGTGTCTCACATTCATGCGCCGGAGCCATCCGACCCGAGACCTCCACTCATCACCTGTCCCTCCAAAAAATGGCAAGACATACCGTAGGATGACTTTCCATGCGACAGTGGTCGGCTTTTGGATCCAGCCACATGCGCACACGCAGTCGTTGCACGCTTCTATTTATGTAGAGACGACTCCCTCGCATGTTTTTTTTCTTCTTTCCCGCCCCACCTATCGGACCCAGCAGTGATCCAGCTGGATAACGTCTGGCGGTCTGGATCATCTATCTTTTCTATACTTTAACACTGTTTACGGCTGTCAGAAAAGATCTTACGTACATTAAGTTGTCAACCCTCCGCCAGAATTGTTCTTGATTTCATATCATCCCATCACCTTGGACTATTAAGCCACAGACCCAGGCCCATCAGTCCTCATCGCCTATCGCGTCTTTGTGCATGCGTAAAGTTGATTGTGTTGGTGGTTGGCTGGTACGCATGCTTCTCTGGGGAACGTACTGTACGGTTGTCGCTTGCTTGGGGTTTCTTGCCTCAAGATCGCAACAGCCCCGTAAAACCCCTCCACTAAGCAAGCATCGGTTGGGTCTGAAAACGCCACTTGGGTTTGGGTGTTGGAGCCAGTAGCAACTAAACCCACTCGACCGACAGGTACGCCACCGTTGCGCGAAACCGCGCGTGGCAACCTTTCACGCCATCTCGCTTCACGCTTCACAACATGCGCGTGCGGCCCCAAGAACCAAAAAAAATGGGCCAATGTGGGCCGCTCTGTAACGCTCGCTTTTATAATATTCATCATTCAACTCCCCATTGTACAGTACAGAGCGAGAGGGGACGAGCCCGTACCTGGGAAGAAACAAAGAACAAGAAGGCGAGAGGGAGGATCCGCGTGGTTTGGGCCGGCAGCGAGAGCAGGTCATTCGGGAATTCGCACCCATCCAGAGGGGGATCGGAGTCTGCCAGATGATTGCGGACGAGCAATCCGTAATGGCGACGCCTGCTAAGGATCCGCTGATGGCCGAATGGCGCACGTGGGGCGTCGTGCCGAGCGGCCTCAAAGTCTCTCTGCCCCTGTGCGAGCTCGAATCCCATCGTGGGAAGCATGTGAACCCAAGCACCCCGCCAACTGCTCCGTCGACGCCGCTTGGCACGGACTCGGACGACCTGTGGGAGCCCCGCCCGGTGGAGGTCTCGGGTCTGCCGTTCGTGTGCAATAATTGCGGCGTGTCGTTTTACTCATTGCAACTGAGTTGGGACGATGTCGAGTGCTACTGCTCGGGCGAGTGCAAATGGAGTGTGATCATGTACCGGGAGATGGATCGACGCATGCACGAGTCGGTCCATCGGCAGCAGCCGCGCCCTGAACCGCACAACCACACCACCACGAATACTGTCCATGACGCCGACAGTCTCAAAAGCACATACACGGATGAAGAAGATGACGACGATGATGCCGACTTTGGCTCGTACAGTGACAACTCGGACAAGTGCTGGTGAACACCCAAACGCGTGATTTGATCAAGGCCCAAGTGATATAAGTATTTGCATATGCTTCGGCACAACACGCCCATGGTGAACCCAAGCCCACTTATGCAGGCAGTTTTATGCATGTGGGTTGGTGTCTCGGCCGGGGGGTCTGCTTGTGTCGTATATTTAGTTAAAGTGTACCATAGTTGCGTGCCAGAGTGATGTTATGGGCTCCTTTGTGTGTGTGGAGACCCAGTAACAGAAATATAAGTGAATTCTTTATGCCGAATGCTTGTTTGTGGATTGCTCAATCCTTATTCCCCCGCAACAGTCAGGTGATGGTGGCATAGTCAATGCGCCACACTACCATATCTTATAGGTGACCAAAGAATAAACACAAAGGATATGAAAAATGGTGGTTTCCATTACTCCACGTTACGCTGTCTCATGGGCCGAGAGAAGAGAAGAAGAAAGATCCATCCATCTACTCGTCATCGTCGTCATCATCGGCCATTTCCTCGTCGTTGATGGCCTGGACGGCCCAGGCGTTCACCTCATCGCGCAGCGCCTCGGGCACGAGCTGGTGCTGCCACTTGGTCTCCTCCGAGATCCAGCTCAGCTCCAGCTCGAACGGGTGTCGCACTTCGTCGTGCAGCATGTTGAGGCTGTCGTACACAACAGCGTCAGTCTCAGCCTATCAGACCAGGCTCCACGGAAGAACGTACATCTTGGCCACGTATTTCATGGCCTCACGACACGTCATGTCGAAGAGCTTGTACTTCTCAATTTCCGTCTTGGCGGCCTGCTGGCCCTTGCCAATGGCGCAGCCGCGGTAGCCCTGCATCAAACGAGTCATTCAGTCAATCAGCACACGTCGCAGGGAGGAAGATGCCGAGCAGACGTACGTAGGTCACACCCGAGGGCTCCACCATGTGCAGCGATGCCTTCTTCTCGTCGGCGTCGTAGCCAGCGATCATGACGGCCGTGCCAAACGGACGGATCGAGCCGTACAGCGTGTAGTAGTGCACGTACTGGCCCATGCGATCCGCCAGCACGTCCGGGGGGATGGCGCTGCCGTAGTTCTTCTTGTAGCTCAGCGCTTCTTCGCGCGCACGGTTCACAAGCTGGCGGCCGTCGGCCACGAGTCCAGCCATGGACAGACCCACGTGGCGGTCGATGGCGTAGATGCGGCGGTGCGTGCCCTTGACCAGCATCTTGGACAGCAGCGTCTTCTCAACGCCCATGATGATGCCGTCCGTGCACTTGATGCCGATAGTCGTGCTGTGGGGAGAGAGCGTCAGCGAGTAGTCCCATCCGACATGCTTGGCTGCCTGCGTGCGGCACGTACCCACTGTTCTCCACGGCCTTCTTGGCGTACTCGACCTGGAAGATACGGCCATCGGGCGAGAACGTGCCCGCAGACAGATCGTACTACAGCACACGGCACATGTGTCAGCCTCTTTATACACGAAGCGCAAGGGGATCTGGTCATCACTCAAGATGGGACGCCCAAGCGGCCGATCCACTGACAGAGAGCTACGTACTCCTGCGCCAGTGCTGCTCATGTTTCTATCGAATCCAACAAAGAAAGCCTGGGGTGATCACAACGCACGAGCGTCAGCATACGCACGAGCACATCACACAGGAGGGGGGAGGCCGTGGCGCGCGCCGCAGTGCGTCTCTGGTGCAGCGCGCGCGCCCAAGATCGCGGTCGCCTCACCTGCTGCTGTTTGTGTCGGGAATCCTACGCTCCTGCGCTCCCGAGTTCTTCAAACCCCCTCCGAGGACAGGCAGGTTGCGCGAAAGATCTGGATCCCAATGTTGCACGAAGGTGAACATCCTATACTAATAGTCGAGTTTTTGTGTGTTTTAGGACAGATTTGGATCGACAGGATCGACTGTACTTTTGAATATGGTGCTAGGTTTAGGTCGAGGAAAACGCAGATGACAGGATCTTCTTGAACGTGCGTGGGAGGTCCGTGGTGTCCAAACAGACATGGCCGCGGCCAGGCGGCAGCTCCTTGAGAATCCGCTCGGCCTCGTTGGCGAAGGACGCGATGAAGATGGCGTGCGCCTTGACGCGCGGGTCCGCGAGCAGCTGACGACCCATGGACTTGGGCTGGATGTTGTACCGCTCCAGATTGGCATCGCTCACGACGAAGACGAAATAGTCGTCGCCGTCTTCTTCGACCACACGCTGAACGGCGTGGTCGATGGCTTCCACTGTGTGATCGCCGCTCATGCAGTACTGCGTGTGTGCGACCAATCGCTGGAGCACCTGATAGCCAATCAACCATAGCGACAACATCAAACAATGGCCACAAACACACAGGCAAAGGGCATGGATGCGTTACCTTCAGCCGTTCTTTGCGATCAGCGGGGGGTTCTCCGAAATTGACGAATGGGATGTCAGGCGAATCACCGCTGTGGCCCATGATGCAGTAGTCGAACTTGGATTCAAAGCCGGCAAAGCTTTCCATGATCATGAGCGACGTCTCCAGAATGCGCTCAAGTCGTCCGTCTTGGCCATTGAAACGGTAAATGCTGCCACTCACGTCCATGACAAACAGCATCCGCTTGGGCTTGGTCTGGTGCATGGTCTGGAAGGGCGAGTCGCTCACGCCGCGACGTTTGAACACGAGTCGTTCGCCTGTGACGCCATCCACCAGCTTGGCATCGTCCAGCTCACCACTCGATTGATGCTTCAACCACGTTCGCTCTTGCGAAAACGACTCGAGATTGTCCAGGATCGAGCGCAGTTGTGCGCTTTCCTGCTCGACGCGAGCAAAATACGTCTGGTAGGTCTTCCACTCGCGTTCGCTCATGTTGATCTCCTCCAGCTTGGACGCCAGAGCCTCTTCCGCCATAGCTCGCGCCTTGGCTCGAGCTTCAGCCGAGACTTCGTCCTTCTTCGCTTGGGAGACTTGGTGCACCGGGTGGCCCTTATCCAGGCGATACGGTCCGCCACGACCGCCCAGCCCTGCAGTGTCCGAGCCACCAGTGCCTCCAGCCCAAGTGTTGCCACCGACATGCGGGTCGTTGTTCGGGTCGTCTTTGCCGTATTTGGGTTGATCTAGACCTGTTTTCGGAACAGACTCGCCTCCAAAAGCTCGTCCGTCCAATTTCAACTCGAGTTTGCCGCTGTCTTGTCCATCAATGCCAAACATTTGTTTCCACAGGTTCACCTCATGATCGATGGCCTGCTGATCCAGTTGCCACAGCTTCACGTCGCCTTCCTCTTGCAACGTGGCGACATACTTGCCGCCGTGAACTTCAGCCGCATCTACCACTTGTGGGTACGAAAACGACGGGTCACGTCGCGATGAGCCTTCGTTGGAACGTTTCGGCGACAAGACGATCGTCTTGGTGGTTTGAAGCTCTGGGTACGTCACTTCGAGGTCAACCCGCTCGTTGTCCGCCTTGGTGTTGACTATAAATTCTCCGTTGCGCATAGTCCAAGCCCCGTTCATCCCCCAGCGCGCTTGGTCCGTATCCCGCATCGCGCTTTCAACTTGCCACGAACCATTCGTATCGTGGATCGATTGCAGAAAAGCCTCCGCATGAACCATCGATTTGGAGGTGGAATCTTGCTTGCTTACTTGAGATCGATCCATTGGAATCATCGATTGTCGAGTATCAGCAGCGTTCGCAGATCTCGCTACAGAGGCTTCGGATAACACGAAATCATTGTTCTTCTCGCGCTTGAGCAGGTGTACCATCGACTCATCGGTTGTATGCAGAATCCACTCGTTTGGGCCAATGGTCTGCACGTTGGCAAGCTCATGGACAGATGACGCATCTTTCGTTGAGCTCAAATCCAGCGAAAACACTTGGTTCGAGCTCAGGTCAATGAGCTGGAAGATCGATCCTCCCTGTTGGTATCGGACCAGCGAGCCATCATTGCTACTGTTCGTTGCCACCTTCCAACTAGTTGATACCGAGCCACTGAACCACGTCGAGAACGGCTGCTGCTTCTTTGCTCGGCGTTTTTCACCTTCCTCGTGCACTTTGCCGTGGAGAATGTTCTCGGGAAGTGTGATGCAGCTCGCACGTCCATCAGCTGCGTTTGAAGGACTCAAAAAAATGCAGAGGCCTGTGTACATAAGTTTTGCCAGCTCATTAGATGTTGTGATGATGATAGCAGCGACACGAGCATTACGACATACCTGTCGATGGGATAAAGACGCCCACTTCATTCTTTTGTGGCAGATTGACCAGGACTGGGCTCTTTTCCCACTGCATATACTGGTTCTCAATCTCTTGCACCTTGTGCGTTCTACGAGATACAACAGAATTAGAGACGACAGCTGCAAACGCGATCAACGACAAGGCCAACCTTTCACTGGACAGCACGTCCGAAAAAGAATGAAGACTCATGGGCTGCGTAGTCAGAACTACAAAAGATTCGCAAAACATCAATCGCAACGCCATCATCTGAACGAGAGGTTTGCTTCAGCGTACCATGCATGGAATTGTCAGGAAACACTGCCATGGCATGCGTTTTCTGCTTTCGATTCGCCTTCAGCGGCACTCTGAACGTTGCGAACTCTTCAGTGAAAAACTGAACGCGTTGTTGCTGCACTGGAAATGCGCGGGTTGTCGATGGGTCCAACCAAATTTGTCTGCGATTCAGAGACGAGTGGAACAGATGCGGCGGCAACTTTTTCTTCTCGGAGAATGGGAATCGTTCCACATTGGCTTGGGCCCACTGCCACTTCTCAGTGGTAGTCGCTGGCGGGAGCTTTTGCGATTCAGCCAGCATAACACCCATGTTCATCTCTTGGCCGGTTGCTGAGAGCGAAATGCCATGGCTACAAAGGCAAACCCACAACAGAGAAAGAGCGACAAGAAAGAAAGCGTTAATATCCATGTTACCATCAATAGCAGCTCTAGAGAGCTCATAGTTCTAGTTCATTTCTATTGAAACCACGCATATATCAACACAGGACTGGCTGAATATTCACGGAACCAAAGCAATGCACTAGATAGCGTACCTGATGAAAACTTCCGTGAGCTGCTTGCGAAGGTTCTTGTCATACGCGTCGAAGGCCAGAACGTTTTCCTGAGAACAGTTCCACAGTCAGCCTCGCCACCGACCTCAAATGACCATGACCCCAACTCACAAGAACAGATCTGATGCCATCGTTGGGAAATTTTTCCAAGTGCTTGGCAACGGCAACAGCCTCCCGTGTCGAGTACGGGTACGTAAGTGTTCCGTTCTCCACGAGCTCGCGCAACTCCGCAAATGCTTTGCACAAACGCCGCAAGACGTCCACGGACACACTTGGCGCATAAGCTTGAAGCAGTGCAAGCTCTGACTCTTCATCCGGATTATCGATAGCACTAGTCAAGCGACACCACATATTAGTGCACAGTACGCGCTCAAATACAGCAGTTGACTCTCAAACGTACTGGCTCGCAAATACGTCTCCGATTTCGCGGAAGAAATTGTTTCCAAGGAATGGAAATCCTGGGCGATTTGCCAGGACCCACATTCGGAAGTCGGGGTGGAGCCGAATGATGTCGTCTTCATCGTGCCACTGCTCTATTGTCACTTTGTTCGGATCGACCAAACGTTTTCCATTTCCCTACAACAATTCGAGAACTAACAGTCAAAATTCCCCCACAAACGATCCTTCACAGGTCTTTCTTACCAGTAGCATTTCTCCGTCTTCAATTAGACCCTTCAGTACACACACGACCTCGAGCGGTGCCTTATCAGCTTCGTCAACAAGAAGCGTACGCCCGGTTCTTGCTGCACGGACAAGTGGCGAGTCTTCCCAAACAATCTTGCCGTCATTTAGGGTCGGGACTAGTGTAAGTGTTTGAACTGTCGTCTGCAAACATGAATTAAAAAGCGATTGACATTAGATCAGACATGACAATGAAACGAAAGACAGAGAGTACTTACATCGCGATGGAGCTGGATGTACTCCCGCTCTTGCTGCATGAGCTGAAGCAGTCGATCAGCCAACTTGTTTTTACCGACGCCTTGGTTTCCGATCAATAGCAAATGCTTTTGTCCAGCTACAACATCTTGGAGCATATCCTTCATTGTCTTAGTGTGTTTCGGAATATCGAAATAGTGCGGTTGAGGAACCAGTTCAGGATTCTTGGCCTCGGAGATCGGTTGGCACACATCTCCAATATACAATTTGCCGTCTTCTTGGCGAATTGTATCTGTCACAGCCACACAAAATGTAAAGCAAGTTCGGAGAAAACGGGCAACTCTCCAAGCAAAAAGTCAATAGCATACCTGGAGACACCTGACCACCGTTTACCTTGGATGCAGCAGCTGGGGCACCGCATTGATCCAAAAGAGAATCTACCAGACGACCACACGATGCGGGCAAGAATTGCGTCATGAGCGTATCGTGTAATAAAGGACGTAGATCTTGAGTCGACTGATCGGGGAATGCATTCAACCGACGACATGATCGCAGCAATTGTCGCAGTGATAAAAGCAGCGAGTCGTACTCGTTATTGGAGCTCTTTAGCTTTGCATCTCGAAGCTTATCGGAAAATGATAGCAGCATACTAAAGGAGAATGTTCCGTTAACAAAAGATTTTCGCCGTTCGAAAACAAGCAGATACGTAAAGACTTACCCAGTGGTCGTTTCCGGAAGATTCGGAAACAATTTGTGCACAATTTCCTCATTTTGCACGCGTGATAATTCCGGGAGATGGTGGAATGAAAACATCGCGATGCTATCAGAGTTCAGCCATGCTGTCGTCGACTCACGCCCAGGTGCAGCTTTCATAGACTTTGTCGACGAAGGTTCCGATTCTGCGATCGCAATGATACGGAACGACGGATGGATCGGGAAAACCTGATCAAGTGTCTTCATGGACTTGTCGTCGGTCTGGATTTCTTGTAGGATCGCATCGTACTTGGCCTGTGATAGCAGCTTCGTGCCGTCCGCAAGGTCGATTTCCCGATCTTGAACCAAACGCTGCAGTACGCCCAGACTATCGCTCCCGAGACGATGAACGCCGTCTAGAATTGCGATATGGCCTCGTCGTGCAGCATGAATCAAAGGACTGTCCTCCCAACGCGTGTTTCCATTGACGTCAGTGGAGCGTCGTTGAAGCAAATCTCGAGCCGTCATATCTTTGAACAAGCTGAACAACTCAGTTGCGTAGCCGAGTCGATGAGCGAAAAGCCGCGCAAGATCGGACTTGCCGCTGCCTTTGGCTCCGAGCACGCACAAATCAGATCCAGCAGCATGATCTTGAATCATATTGACAAGAACTTCGGAATGTGTCTCGGTCTCAATGAAGTTGCGCATCGGCTTCGCATGCGGTGTTATGGTTCCGCATGGGATCTCCAGCTCGACCGTATTCACTTGATCACCTTCAACGCGTCGGAATGTGCCAGTAGCCGAGACATCACTGGCCGCACGCTTTTCGAATTGATCGAGTGTGTACTTCACTTCTGGAATGCCCGAGCTGAAATTCTTCAGAATGCGATCCAGTGTTTCGCAATTCGCTGCAGCCTTCACGCCCAGAATGTCCTTCGTCACCGGAAACACTCGCCGGATTACACTGGACACGCTTGCCTGCGGGAAGTTGGCCATGACACGCGCGCAATGCGTGAGCGAGAGATAGTCGAAATGAGGCATCCGCTGACCAGAGATACCGTCATGCATCGCTTCGATCGTGTTCACGGCTTCGCGGATACCGACAAGTCTTTCCAATGTCGGCATGGGCACTGATGGTGCAGCCGCTACAAGTGACTCCAGTTGTGTTCCAGGCGAGGAGGGCTTTACATTCCGTGCCTGGAATCGCGATCGCAATGGAGGATCCAACGTTCGGCCTGGGTACGGAGGCACCGGCAGACCCAGCGCGATCACACGAAAGTCTGGGTGGACACGAATTAGGTTCTGCACATCCAAGTCTGCTCGTGAGTAACCTGCCTCCAGCAACGCGTCGTAGCTATTACAGACAGAGAAGTCAGTATCGACAGCTTGTCATAAAGCCGTCAGCACAGATTTTACCTTTCGGCCTTCATGAGGAATCGTCCGTCGTCCAACGTCATCTCCCTATGCTCGCATATACAGTTAGCGCTCATCTACGGATTGTACTGCCAGGCGATTGGCTTGATCCCTTACCGGTTCTCAAGCAAGTTGTTGAGAGTCGGCAGCACGTTGCGTTCCGCTTTCTCCAAGCCTAGACGACACCAGTTCAGCTCCTTCCACTTAGATCAGACAGAAGAACGGATGAAACGCTGGTTTACCGTCGATAACAAGCACACGTCCATTGATTGCTGCTCGAACGGGCGCTTGGTCTGTGAAAATGGCAGCTCCATCGATGATTTCTCGCCGCTATGTGAATCATGCTACGCGTAAGTAACTGATTTCGCATCACCATACGTCTGCGCATCGCACCTGTTTCAGATCAGCCTCCGTCGTATCTTGCGATATGGCAATGTACTCCACTTCCTTGTGCAGCAGCTCAGCGAATCGCATACTCAGCAAGCGGCGAGAGGCTCCTGGTGGGCTACGAAGGGCATCACGTATCAACACGAGCCCCCACAAGCAGCAGCAGCAGAGTGACTCTTAATACCCGATGAGAAACATGTCCTGCTTGAGCAAGTCCTTCTGCAGCATCCAGCGCAAGTGGCCCAGCAGCTCCTGACGTATGCAAACGAATGAATCTCTAGGACGCTCTGATCTGCTCATGTTCACGTCGTATTACCTGGGACAACTCACGGCCCAGCGGCAGGTATCCGCGTGGCACCAGCTCGAGTGCCTTTTCCGCATCACTCCGTCTGTCAATCTAATCAGTCATTGGGCTCAGCTTAGCTGAACGGCTTACTTTGCTGTCCTGGTTCACTTTGGCGACGACTCCGCCGATCTCCACGGTCTTCGGGGTCTAAGATACAGATCTGCGTCAGTGCGGCTCGTGGACGCGCATCAATCGGCTGAGGCCGGTGCTGGGCACCTGTTGCGTGGCTGCAGCCATCCAGCGGGCCTGGATGGGGCTCTGTCGGCCTCTGGCCAGGGCCCTGGCGCCCGCAAGCGCTCACTGTTGCCGGAGCAGCATCATTAGTTTCCCAGCTCCCACGTTCAAGATGCCGACGGGTGCTACAGCTACTACAACGGTAGAATACCGGTTTGGATTCGGTATGCGTTAACAGAGGAAGTGAGTTGACAGCTATACAGTCACTGATCAAACTCTGGTTCACTGTGTTAACGATAGTAAAGAGGGAGTACGGTACTATACTACTTCTACACGTCGAGTTCCGAGTAAATGAGCTCCACGAGGCGGTCGAGGTCCGCGAGGCCGCGCTTGACGTCGAAGGTACGCAGAGAGCCTACACATTGCCATAGATCCTCACTGAGACTATGGAGCTTGATAGACAGCGCAGCAGGCAAAAGCACGCGTACCAAGGTTGTCGTAAAAGTCCACCAGCGGCGCCGTTTCTTCGTTGTACACTTCCAGTCTATGCATTCACTGAGTCAGTACACGTGATGGGGCGGCATTGAAGGCAAAATGAGCGCGTTGTACCGTCGGCGAACGACTTCCTCGTTGTCATCAGGGCGCTGCACGAGCGTGGCCGTGCCGCAGTTATCGCAGATGCCGTCGACCTTGGGCAGCAGCGGGGGCATGTGGTACTCGCCGCTGTTGATGAAGGCCACGTTGTAGCCCGTGCCACACGACGTGCACACGCTTCAGAGAGAAAAGATGTTGTAAGCACCCAGAGAGCGTAATCAACTTGAAGATTGGTGACCAACGTACCGGCGTCCGCTGATCTTGTCAGCGAGAATCCACTGGGGCAAGTCGATGTTGACCACCAGGTCGAGCTGCGCCACCTTTTGGAACGCCTCAGCTTGCGGCACATTGCGCGGGAATCCGTCCTGTTTGGGCATCGCATTGGTCTCGTCAATCATCCCGAGTCATAGACTTCACGTGTATGGATACACTTACCAGAATGAAGCCGCGCTGGGCATCCGGCTTTGCGAGTCGCTTCTCCACCTGTTATTTCGCATCGATACCATCAATCCGCCTGGCCACGTGCTGCCCAATCCTCGATGCACAGGCAGCACCCACCATGTCCATGACGATCTCATCCGGCACCAGAGCGCCACGGTCATTGTACGCCTGCACGCACCCACAAGCCAATAAGGTCAGCCATCTCTCCAGCAACAGCACACAGCAGCAAGCAACGCTCATGCTTGAGCAAGCACTCGTGTGCGATGGATGCGCGTGTCTATACCTTGATCTTGGCGCCCAACTCCGTGCCGGTCTTGATCTCGTGGCGCACGAGGTCACCCGTGGAGATGGTCGGGATCTTGAGCATGGGCGCAATGCGCGAGGCGTACGTTCCCTTGCCGGCGCCGGGCGCGCCCAGGAACATGAGCTTGAGCGTGGAGCTCTTGCCGGTGCTGAACATGCGGCGCATCACCATGTTGTTGCTCGGTCGATCGGCCAATTCGGAACTGCAAGCGTGCCCTTGCGAATCACCGGTGAGGGCACATAAAAAACAGCCGCTCGCAGTATAAAACACGAATATGCTCTTTTCCTGGAAGGGTCCTGTATTCAGCTGTGTTTACAGAAACAACGAAGCAGGGGGCTTGTATTCAAATCATGTGAGCCCTCACGTCATCCCGCCCAGACCAGATTGCCCACCAGAAATGACCGTCAGCGGGACGCAGCGCGTGTGGCCTATGTGCATCGCCCTGGCGGTGGCCGTGGCCGCTGTCTGCATCTCCATGCAGCTCAGTATGATAATCACCCTTGCTTCCATTGCATTGGCCGCATACCTGCCTTCCTACGTGGACGGAGCGGAGTACACGGGCGAGCGGTTCTGGCCGCGCTTCGCCGAGTTCATGCGCGAGCGCGCTGTCTTCCCGCATACTCTTGAACACGAGGAGCCACTGGATGCGACCAAGCAGTACATCTACTGCTCGCACCCGCATGGATTGATCTCGGCGCACCACGGGAACATGCTTGCTGGATCGACCGCGCCATGTACGATGCCGATTGTAGCCATGTGGCGAGTGGTGCTGCTGAAGGATCTGACTGGTTTAACACTGTGTTCACTGTGTAGCCTTCCACGACGCATCGCCGATGCACACACGCCGCCATCTAGCTGCGTCGGTGTGCTTCCGCATCCCGTTCTACCGCGAGTACCTGCTCTGGCTCGGATGCGTCGATGCTCGACGTAATATCGCCGAGAAGGTACGAGCCCATGACGTCATGAAAATGCAAAGCCCACATTTGCTAATGGCGATTCCTCCTGATAGATGCTGCGCAAGGGAAAGAGTATCGTGATCCTGGTGGGTGGCATCGCAGAGCAGATGCTGTCCCAGGTCGGTGACCACACCATCTACGTCAAGAAGCGCAAGGGCCACATTCGTCTCGCACTCAAGTACGGCACGCCTATCGTCCCAGGTTACGCGTTTGGCGAAACCGATCTCTACACCCACTCCAGGTAATGAAGACATGGGTGTGTATCACGGAAGGAGTAATGTATAGCCTACTCACAGATCCCTTTATGGGCTTTCGAACAGCACGCTGCTTTCCTTCCGCCGCGCGATCGCCAAGCAATTCTCGGTGGCTGTGCTGCTGGGCTACGGCTCCAACCCTTGGTTCCCGCTTCGCCCTCACGACGGCGTCGTCATCAATCACGTGTTCGGCAAACCAATCCAAGTCGAGAAGAAGGAGCATCCGACGCCTGAAGATGTCGACAAGATCCACGAGAAATACGTGAGCGAGCTCGTTCGCATTTTCGAAAAGTACAAGGAGCAGTATGGCTACAAAGATTTCGAATTGAAGGTCTGTTAGAGAGAAAGCTGGAGTCCTTGATACCCCACGTAAGCAATTTGAACGATCTGGTTTGCCTCACGATCTGGTTTGCCTCACGTAAGAGTGTTTCATGCTACGTAAAGCAGTCGCGTGTGCGTCGTTTCATGGCGGCGCAAGTACTCTTTCTGAATCAGAATCTCTACGTTCATCTTGATTCCTTCATGGGTTGGAGCAAACTGGTTGCGCAGCATTTCCACGACCTCGGATTCCAGCTGCGGCTGCATGATATCCCGCCGGGTCTTGAGAACACGCACAATCGCAGCTTGGAGCGCCATTTTGCGGTCTTCTTCCACCTCACGCGGAGTAGTTTTGACCACTTTAGGCGTTTCAACTGGGCTACTTGGAAGTGCCTACATCACATGCTAAATTCAATAACATTTACTCTCAACGCAAAATCAAGATGTCACGCACCGAAACACGAATCTTGCGATTGGTATAGTGCGTGTTGAGTTGGTAAATCGGCGCAGCCTCATCTCCAGTTTGGTTCAAGATCTTTGCCTGATTTCAAATAATTGTTAGCAACGGATTTCACAACATATATACCATCCTGCTGCTACCTTGATGAGCGTGTTGATATGATGCACCAGATCCGGCGTCGGGATATTCGTGTGCTGAGCAATACTAGACAAGGATTGTTCGTTCGTGTTGTTGAACTAAATATAAGGACGGCAAACGAATTAAGCAAACAATGACAATGACGTGGCAACTAGTTCTACGTACCAGCAGGACGACCATCATTTGGTAGAAGCTCAAAGCGAATTCATATCTCTTGTCGAAACAATTCGCCTGTAAACTTCCGTATGACAAATGGTGGATCCAAAGTAGCTTTCGTCCACTACTTCGATCGGTGTAGAACTTCGTGAAGAGACCCAGGTGAGCTTTAACTTGGGGTGGAAGTATCAGTGAGAGTTCAGCGGAAGTGCTGGATATCGGCCAGGCTCCAGCCGTCAGTACGTCACAGTGATACGTCATTGAATGATGTAGAGCGATTCCAACACTAGCGTCTCCATCCTCTTCGGCTCTCAGCTCGATATCCTTTTCCTCGAGCCACGCACTGAAAGAATCTGTCAATTCCTGCATACACATGTTAAGAATCCATTAAACTAATCGTTCATTGATGACTAGTGGATAAATATCACCACTATACAAACCTTGCTCATCAGTTTATCTTTCAGCATCTTTTGTAGCTTTGATACAAAATCGCATCCGCAAATGTCGCGCAATTTTTGAATCAGCAATACTTCCAGATCATTCGCAAAAGAAGTTCCTACAAATAAAAATCAGCAAATGGCACTCACTAACGCTACATACCACAGCTACGAACCTTTGATCAGTCTCTTCGCCAAAAATTTGGCATAGTATTTTTTGAAGACGTCTTTGTCGTCGATCAGACAAAACACGACACCAATATTCTCGATCTTTTTCTCCAGCACTTCCTCAGAAAGCAGTTCTGTGGCCGGGCTCTTTCCTGCAGCTTTTTTATCGTGAGTCATCAGATAGTGTGTATACTTCGCCAATAACTCTGGAAGACGAGGGTGGGAATTTGCGAATGCTCGGCACGCCTGTAACAACAGTCAGCAGTGAGCTTAAGTTTGTTGCGTGTATACCCTGATATCCATGCATTCGCCATACTTGGTCAAGTGCCGTTCTCATCAACGCATGAAAGCCGAAAGCTTCCTTGATCAACTCATAGTACTTGTTTCGAACTTGAACCAACGCTTCAATGTACCCCTCTGGATTTTTGGCCGCATCTTCATGCTCAAATTTTCGGACAACATCGAGTCCGCTTCGCTCGATATATTTCTTGAGAATATTCTGCTCAAGTAAACCAGAGTTGGTGAGAATTGGGTAAATGAAGCGTAAATTTTCGAAGCAAACTGACCTTGAAGGAAATCAATGCTTGTTCCTTGGGAAGCTCGGAGAAAAGTGAAAAAAGGCGATGCAGGTCCTGGGTCTGGTTGTTGACGAGGAAGGTTTCGGCATCTTCACATATCCTTTCTGCGTTTTCGTCAACCAGAACTTTGCAGCATGTCTGACGAGCTTGAGCGACCGTCCTGAAAAATGAAAACGTCATAATACCAGTCAATTAAGTGCCGTGAGAACTGGAAAGATCATAACCAATGTACTTACGATCGATGCAAGCGGCCCTCGCAACGGTGCTGCTCTTGGTTACATAGCATTTCCGTTTCTTTCAAATATTCTGAAATCGACACCTTGGACAGCAAATCCTCTGCAAGAGCCGAGTAATATAGCGCTGTATCCTAAACAACAAGAACACACACGCAATGAGCTTGGAAACAAGTGAAAACTGACTGCATTTGCAGTTCCGACCTCAAGAAAAGGAGCTTCAAGCTCCTCGCGGTACAGTGTCATTGGGTCTTGTCTGGTCAAACCAAGAGTGAAGTATGTCTACAATGTCCTGGCTGTCAGAATACAACACAACAGAGCATACTACGTTGGAACCCGCTCGTACCTCAACAGTGCTAGCCACGTATTCTCCATCGTCAAAGCATTCACTCTTGCTGTCTCGAGAGGCTCTGAAGATGTGGATGATGGCATTCGCAATGCGCTTTTTCAGCTGCGTGAACACAATGTCGTGCCAAATGTGAAGTGCCAACTAAAATGAACAGAGCATCGTAAGTGCGTTGAGCATTACGTAGATGGGATATATACTTTACTCTACCTCTGTCACGGGGTAGACGCCAGGCACGGGCGCCTGTCCAGTCTCACAGTGAGAGTACTTGATCCAGTATCGGTTCTACGCCAGCAGCATTAGCATTTTAATGGCCCTAATTTCAAAGCGAAAACACACGCAAAACAAACCAAGTAGCGGAAAAGCTCCGAAATGTAACTTGATCCAGTCGCAAAGGACTGGAAAGACGAGCAGTATTGCTTCAAAAAGTCCACTTCTCCATGCGTCTTGGTCAAGCCCTGCACGAACACGCTTCTTTAGTCGTAGGGCACCAACGAAAGGGCAAGATTGCGAGATCATACGTTCAAAATCGCCTCTACGTGCGTCACAAGAAGCGCTCGAAGGCGGAAGAACAGCATCTCTGCCTGAGGCGCGCCAGGGTTCGTGCAAATGCGGTAGATGCCACTTCAACAGCATCCCACATGAGCAACTCAATGATAGAACCGCATGCACCTGCACATGCAGCCACGTACGAGTACATCTCGAGCCATTTCTCATTGCTCAGCGTTTGCGGCAGCCCCGAGACTAACGACACCAACGGCGGCTGGATCTCGTCCCACACTTGCTCGAAGTTCACCTACCAAGGGAAACAACAGCGTGAGCTCAATATCGAAGCTAAAGATACGAAAAGCGGGCAGCAGGTCGAAAAAATCTCGCTGCATGCGCTCGGACAATCCGCAGGGGGTACTTTAGTCTCGTTCACTCACACTGGTCGTCCTCAGGAGCGACATGCTGCGTGCCGCTTGAGCTCGAGACGTTGCGGCTTCAACTAACCGCCCACGTGCACAGTTGCGACGTCGTTTCTTTCCGTTTAGAAAAACCTCGTTTGGAAAACTAGGTTTTATCATTCATTAGTTTAGGACATCATTTATTTGCCTTCTTAAATGTTGAGCGAAGGTAGTATGTTGTTTGTTCGTACTTAGTGATATTAAGTGCGCATGCGTCGGCGGCTGTTGAGGATCTCAATAGCTAACAGACGCGATGGGCGCCGGCGCCTCTTCCTCCAGCGCAGGCGAAGTAGGTGCCACTCTCTTCACGGCTGCTGGCCTGTGCTCTAACGGTGGCAATACATCATGTGTCATGGGAACGTGTAGCTGGTTATTGGCGACGTCGTGACCGTCAAACTGCCGAATGAAACCAAGCGCGTCATTGGGGTACGACTGGCGCGTAGGATGAGGAGGCCTGCTTCAGATGCTAACGGCAGCTTCTGTGCGTTGGTAGATCGTGACACTGATCCAGGATGGACACTTCACAGTGCAGGTGTCTAGCTCCGAGTCGCTGGACGCCGTGCCCAAGAACGACATCGAGAAGATCGCGCCGTGGAACGAGATCGAGCCGGGCGACATCGTCAAGGTGCGGGAAGAGGACTCGACGCTGTACTACGAGGCCAACGTGATATCGCGCAACGAGGACGGCACGTTCAAGGTGCGCTTTGGGGAGGATGACGTGGAGGACCACATCACGTGCGACCGCATGCTCAAGCTCATGTCCGGACGGCTGGAGCTCAAGGAGCGCATGATGGTCAAGGACACCTCGGGCGACACGTGATGATGGGAGCAGCCTGAGCACAACAGTCGACCTCCCGTCGGCATGTAGCATAGACAGACACGGCCACCACCTTATCGTACGGCAGCAGCAGCATACGCCGTTCTCCCTCTCAACAAGATTTATTAAAATGCACTCGACATAAGCACAAAATGGGTCTCTGCGTTCCATCTAGATGGCCTCTGCCAAGCTCAGGATGGACAGGTAGCCGCCCACGGGCGTTCGCACGTCGGGGCTCACGTTCTCTGTGATCCAGGACTGCGCACAGAAGGCGTGAGACCTTGCACCAAGACGAAGCGGTTGAACACGGACTCTCGTACCTGGATCTTCTCCTCTATGACCTCCATGCTGTCACGTCTGGAGAGCGCGATGGGACCGATCACTCGGATGTCCAGCACTTCGCCTTCACTGGAGCCGAACAGCGGCTCCTTCAGCAAGATGCGGACCAGAGCATCCTCTTCGTGCGGCAGCAGATGAGTGAAGATCGATTGGCGCCGTAGGGCGTCCTCCAGCAAGCCTAGAGAAACAAGAGGTGAGCGCTTGGCAAGGCAACCAAGTGTGACCATGGGATGCCACCACCAACCATCGAGAAGCGTGGCAGACAAACATCGTAATCGGACTTTGGCATCAGCTCCGCTGTAAACGTCTTTCGCCAGCCATTGCGCCAAGTCGCGATGTACTGGGTCGTAGAACACACCCTTGTTCTCCAGCTCGGCCTGGGCGCCTAGAATCGCCTGGGGCACCAGTGCGTGCGCCAGCTGCCAGGCGTTGAACTTGTCCAGCATGACCTTCCGCCGCTGCTGCTTGATCTGGTTCTCCAGTTTGACCTGCTCCTTGTGGCGGAAGGCTTCTTTGGCCTTCTCTTCCAGCTCCCGATCGGCCCGCGCAGCTTCGGTTTTCTGGGCCAGCAGGATCACACGTTGTCGACTGATCCCGATCATTTCCTGCTCCTCCTTGACCTCTGCGAGCGCCTGCGCGATCGTCTTGTTCACGAGCACGTTCAGCAGCGGCTTGACTTCGGTGTCGAACTCGAACAGCTTGTCCGAGTCCTCAATCTACAGCGATACGTGAGCTCAAAGATGCCAAGAGCTTTGAACCAACAGCTTGCGTCGAACCTGTGTGGACGAGTCCACGCCCACTTTCGGACGCAGGAAGATGCCGTCGGGCGACAGTCCCTTAACAGCGATCGTGTGGGGCTTGAACGCATCCGTCTGACTAAACGCGTCATGCTCGGGAACAGCTGGCGCCTTCTCCACGAGATGATCCTCCAGCGAGAACGGCGCGACTACGAATGGCTCTCAATCAGACGACTTCTTCTTCTGCCTGTTGGCAGGTGGACGAACGTACATTGGTAGGACGGCACTTTGGCTGCAGCGTACACGAGGTTGCCCTTCTTGGCGCTCGATGTTCTTCTCCGTTGCTGCTTCTTCTTCTCGCTCTCCTCCTGGTTGCGCTTGTTGGGCGTGGCCATCGAGTGCTGGAGCAAGCATTTTGCAAGATGAGTTCCCCAGGTCGAGCGAGAGACACTCGCGTTAGACGCACCGAGGCGAAGATGCTGCCGCGAATGATGCGTGGATCATGCATGATGTTCGGCCCTGGAGACTTGCTGCAACACGCATCAACGCGACTGAGTCTTCTGGCGCCATGGCGATCATCTCATGCGAGAAGGCAACGTACGCTGGCTGGACATCGCGTCCTTTGGATCGATTCGTCTGCACCGGTCGGGGCTTGGTCGAGTACGAGTACTTGAGCTCATCGTCGAAGTCCATACTGCGCTCCCAGTGCTGGTAATCAGGCACCGGCGCACTTCATACACTAACTCGACGGCCCACGCGACAAAGGAAGACGCCCGCACAACCGCAAAGCAGGTCGGCCGGAACTCGAGGGTCAAAGGTCGCGCCCGTTTCACTATCGGGAATCAAACCCAGCACACGCATGGACCCCATGGGTTGCTCTGACCATAATGCCGTGTTGGGGATAGACATCGGTCTTGAGTCTCTCTCTGTGTCTTGCTGCAGATCCACTCGTAAGAGCAGCGTGCGGAAGTGCTTGACCCAAAGAGTGGCTGTAGCCATCGACGTCAAAACGTATGGGGTGGAAGTGTCAAGAAACCTGAGATTTCGACATTTGCGACACGTCGAAAAGAAACGTCCGTCGTAACGCAAAGTGTTTGAGCCAGTGTGTAGCTATCGGCCATTTGGAGGCGAAGGCCGAGGGGGGAGATGACGATCTTCTACTGCCTCATCGCCAACGCGCACTGCCCGCTGGCTGAGCACAGCAACGGCGGCGACAAGAAGATGAGCGAGATCGCGCAGAAGCTGCTGAAGAAGCTCAACTTCCAGGAGTCCTCAGTCGAATCCGTCGACTGCGACGGCCGGACCTACAGCTACCGGGTCGAGGACGAGGTCGCGTATGTCTGCGTGACGAATGAGGCGTTTGGAAAGAGGTAGGTGGCTGCATTTCGCTGATGAGTAATGCTGTGACGGCAGAAGAGAGACAGAGAGAAGTCTGACGGGGGTCTAATGACGGGGCAATATCGTGCTCTGTGGAACCAGCTCGGCCGCGCTGTTCCTCAAACACATCAATCAGCTGTTCGACAATGAGTTCGGCATTCGAGGCAAGGCCACCAAGCTCAAGATGGATCTGAACCGCGATTTTGCGCCGACTCTCAAGAAGCAAATGGTAGTTATGCATGTGTGCGATGTCTTTTGACACGAGGTGGCCGGTTGGCTCATGCGGTAGATTCATGCTGGTTCCAGGAAACGTATTCGACTGCAGCCGGCGCTGAGAAGCTGCAGGCGCTGAAGAAGGATCTGGATAACGTCAAGGACAACATGCACCAGAACATCAGTACGTCTGCTTCGCTCGTCCTGTGGGGGGAAATGGAATCTGTGACATGTGCTCTCGGATTTCGATTGCAGCGAAAGTGCTGGAACGTGGCGACAAGATTGAGCTGCTGGTTGACAAGTCCGAGCAGCTGAGGTATGGGCTGTTGATGCGTCCAGGGGCGCTCTCGATGGAGCTCCTCATGCGGAATCTGGATTATTGTTTGCAGCTCGCAATCGTCGGCGTTTGCGCAGACCAGTCGAAGTCTTCGCCGAAAGCTGTGGCTGGAGAACATCAAGATGATGATCGCCATCGGACTGGTCGCTGTTGTACGTCTGCCGAGCATGGAGAGCCATGACTTTTGTGCGTTGCCACTGACTTGTGTGACTGTGCTGCAGTTGTTTCTGATCCTGATCATCTTCTGGGTCAAGAGAAAAGTGACCTAGACGACCTCCTTCTACTGCCTGGCATCTGTCTCTGCAGCTACTATTCTATTACCCCCAAGCCTGTGCATCCACAAGGGCATGCTGCATTGGCCAAGGGAGCTATCCTTCGTCTAATATACCCGTCCTCTGCTTGGTCAATTTCCATAATCCATCGAATCAGATGCGCATGCTGCTCTACTCAGATTCCCATGCGACGTGTGTGTGTATGATTGCATCAGATCTGATCCTACCCATTCGTTTTGTTTTCGTTGGCTCCGGTTCATTTGTCAAGATGGAAGTGCTGCGCAGCAACCCGATCAGCGAGAAGGCGGCCGCCAAGCTGCTCAAGAAGTTCGTGGCCTCCAAGCAGGAGAGCGACAACGCCGATGTCATGGTGCGTAGCTTAAAGCATAGCACTGTGTGTGTGGCTTGACCACGCGAGGCTTTGAACTGACCGTTGCGTGGTGCCATTTGCAGATGACGGAAGAAGTGCAGCAGCAGCTTTCGCAGGTGCTGCAGTATTTAGACGAAAAAGAGCGCCGCGCCAGCAAGCACTAAGGCGATACACCCCCAGCGCCAGAGCGGCTCTCCATCCGCCGCCCATGTAAAACTATCAAGCGCGCGCTATCCAACAAGCACAGCGCGTTTTGAATTTCCAAGGCATTCCCATTTGTACAGGTTGTATATTCAGGACTTCGCTCACCCCTTCGCATATATCTACTTCCGCAACACTACTCCTCTCTCAAGCGACTGAGCTTTTCCGCACAGCACCGGAGGTCGGCGGCGCCTCGCGTTCGATCTCGTCCCACGTGCAAGTGACCACCTTGTTCATAAACTCATCAGACCACGTCTTCTCGCCCTGGGTCTGCGTTCGCTCCCGAAAGACCACGTTGTAGGTCTTGCACACGCGCGCCCGGTCGTGTCGCTGGTGCTGCTCCTTGGCCAGAATGCCAGCGAACGTCGGTGGGAACTCGGCGCTCTCGACTGAGATGGTCGAGCACTGGCCGCAGCAGACGCGTCCGCAATGGCGGCAGTGGTGGCGACGCACGCCCACGCGGAAGCGGTTAAACTTGCGCGAGCACAGCATGCAGTTCGGCCTCTCCTCATCAGGCACCCACACTGGCGGGTGCGAGATCTTGCTCAACAACTGGCGCAGCACCTTGCGGTTCACCTTGTCAAACACCATCTTGCCGTGCTCGTCCTTGACGTCCATGCGCGCTCCGTAGCGCACGAGACGGTAGGCGATCTCGTACATTTGTTGCTCAACCGCCTTGTGCAGCAGATTGCTGGAGCCCAGGACGGCGTTTGGGTTGGCCTGGTGCTGCAGCAGCATCTCGGCGATCAACGGATCGTCGCGCTTGGCCGTGAGAATGTGGACACCAAGCGGCGTCTGCTCGCGGTTGTTGAGCTTGACCACGCTCGCGCCCTGCTCCAGCAGGTACTTGGTGATGCGGCGCGATTTGGCCGTCGCTAGGTGCAGCGGCGTGTTCTCTCGGCTGTCAACAGCCTCCAGCAGCAGGTGCTTGTGCTTGGAGTTGCAGAACGTGCGCACCATGGCGAACTGGCCGTAGCGGATTGCAATGTGCATGGCTGTCTGGCCGTGGGTTGGGTCCCGCTCCGTGATATCCGTCTTGGGGTTCTGCAGGCACGAGCGCAGCTGCATCATGTTGCCAGTCTTGACTGCGCGCAAGAGATCCGGCAGCGTGTCGTCCGCAATGCCCGAGGCTGCGAACTGGTTCACGGAGATCCGACTGCTGGCCAGGTCGTTGGACTCGTCAAAAGACGGCGCCAGACTATCGCGCGACATGAATGTGCTCTTCATCTGACTGGCATTCAGGTCGCTCGGGCGGTACTTCATCATACTCTCTCGGTAGCCCTGAGGCGCTCTCGGCGGGCCGTTGGAGCTGGCCAGGTCAGACATCCGCATGCCTGGCGACGAGGCGGTCTTGCGCATGGCAGCTGAGGGCGCTCCCACAGCGGATCGGCGGCCTCCAGCAGCCGAAGATTTGCGGATCGCAGGCGAAGAGGTGGTCTTGCGCAGCATGGACTGGGGTGACGTCGGTGAGGAGGACATGGAGCCGCGCCCTTCCAGCGACAGACGCTTGATCTCGGACTTGACCTTGGGCGGCCGCACTTGCACGTGCACGACCGGCTTCTTGGCAGCGATCGGGCGCTGCTGCTGCTGCTGCTGGACCTTGGGCTGGGGCTTCGGCTTGGGCTCAGACGACGTCTGACGGGTCAGAGGTTGCGGCGGAAAGTAGTCGTCGCCGTTCTCCTCGTCCTCCTCTTCGTCGTATGTCACCGTGACTGGGATATCCGTGTGAACGCTCTGCGGGGACCCGCCGGAGTCCGTGCTAAAGTCCGATTGCTCCGTCAGCCGCGGCGACGACGCGCACTTCTTGAGCACGTTCTCGGGCAGCGCGCGCTGCAGCGTGCCTCTGGGCGCGTTGTACCAGGCCGGATCGTCCGAGACCTCATCATCGTCATCGTAGTCGCTACCGACGTACACGGCGGTGCCTCGTCGCTGAGGCGAGTAGAAGCCGCCGCCGGCCTTAGATGAGTAGAAGTCTTCGGGGTCCGATGAAGCCGGAGGAGGAGCCATGGCAGGACGCTGCTGACGGTGCTGCTGATCCGTACAGTCGCGAAATGGACTGCACGGCCGATCTCAGACAAACAGCCAGCCGTGCGCGTCGTCCGCCAGCTGGCCGCCGCGGTGTGCCGTCGCGTATACGAGGGACTCGGGCCTCTTCCATCGGCATGATCCCATCCTCTCCCGTTTCGCTTATGTCCATGGTAGTCAGATGTAAGGGGGCGTCTTTTTAACGAATCATATACCGTTACGCTGAATTTAAGCCAATGGGATAACGGCGCGAAAAAGCGGGACGCGGAGCGCCGGAACTTTACAGGCCCACGAACTAACGATGACTTTACGCTGCGACTGGGATCGAGTCGAGGCGAGTGTGTGTTGTCTGCGGGCCAAGCAGCTCCCAGAGCTCCCAGAGCTGGCCCAATGCTAAAGGAGCATTGGATGGAGTGGGCATTCGAGGTGTTTGGAACGTTAGAGACGCTTGTAACGATCCGGAACTCGCATTACTCAACTTCTATCATCAGTCAAAAGCGCCAAAGGAGATTTGAGACATCGAGAGCGTGGGCTTGTGCTTGAGCGTCGCGAGCCGCTCTCGATACTGCAGGCCGTAGTTCACAGTCTCCTTGCGAGCCTTGGGCATTTGCTCCGGTGGTGTCGGAGGTTTGATAGAGAGCTTCTGGCTCGAGTGGCCCATCATGAGTCGGTGCGCTGCGGCCACCTGCATGGGGCCTGGTACAACGTTGGGCTTCTTCTCCATCGCTGCAAGCCATTTGGCCTTGTCCGTGCCTGTAAATCCAAAGCAGTCTCGCCCGAACTGATCCAGTTGGGCCTTCCGCTGCGCGCCTTTGAGTGGCGGTAGTGAGGAAGAGTTGCCAGTGCCGTCGTCGTACTTGCGATGTTCGAGTGGCGCTGCGAACCTCATCTGCTGCTCGTTCACGTGGCGTGACGATGCATCCAGGATCTTCCGGTACTTGGAATCCTCCAGCGGTTCGTACGGCGGCGGATACATCAGAATGAAATCCACCAGCTTCTCGTCTTCCTCTGGCGTGTCCAAAGCGTGAGCCTTGGACACCGCTGGTTCGGTCAGGCCGTGAGCTGATGGTGCATACTCCTGAATGGACCGGCCATACTTGTGCAGGAGGCTCCGATTCAGCTCCTCCTGCGCGCCTCCGTACTTGGTCACTATCCTGTCCAGATCCTTCAGACGGTGCGGGTTGTGCTCCGTGTAATACTGCGTCAATGCTTCTCGCAGATCGTCGTCACTCAGCTCGTGGTAGCGCTTGGATTCATCTAGATCCGTGATATGCGGGGCCATGGCGTCGCTCTCAAACGAGTCCACTGTCTCTGGCTTTCTGATGGATGAACTGGACGGCCGAATGGGATTCAGCTCTGGCAGCTGATTGTCACTACTACTGGATCGACTGTTGTTGTTTGCTGTTGACGAGGCCCCATACAGCCTCATTTGCGTGTGTCGAGCCTGCTCGGCCTCATACCGCTCCTTGTCATCGGCTGAGACGTTCAGGATGTCAAACGTCTGCGATATGAGACGCTCCTTGATGTTCCAGTCCAACGGCGAGTCGCAGCCGAAGCTCGGCAGATGGTTCACTTCCAGCAGCCAGGGCTTGAGCTGTTCATCCACCAGAACGTCCATTCCGAGGATGGAAAACGAGGATGATGCAGTGGAGGAGTTCGCAGGTATAGAAGACGTGGTCTCTTGCGCGCTAACAGGTCGCTCAGGCTCCGAGATCAGTGGCAGTGAAGTATCCCGCCCGCCTGAGGGCGCCGAAGACACGGTTTTGCGAATGTTCTTGGCAAACGTAGACCGGTACTCCTGCGCCAGCATGGGCTGCACTGCCAGTATGGACTTGAGGCAGATATCGCCGATCTTGTCCCACAGCGCATCGACCCGCTCCTCCTTGTAGGACTCTTTGAGCCACGCGAAGAACCATCGCAGCGAGCGCTTGCTGCCGTTGCCATCGTCGGTGGCCTGTTTGTTCAGCTCAAAGTTGTTCGAATGCTTGTTCACGGCATAGTTGGTCAGATGCATGAACCGTTGCTCCATGTTCTCGGCGTTGGGCGTCACATAGTCCGCCGTGCACATGCGCACGAGGCCGTCCTTGAAGAGATACACACGCAGCGGATTGCAGGACGTCACGAGCACGTAGATCCGCAGATCAAACTTCTTGCCCTCGATCAGCAGCGGCCGAGCGACATACTGCTGGGCCACCATGATGTCCGACCGGTTGATCTGGTTCATGTTGCGCGTGAGGAACACGCCGCGGCCTTGGCAGTTGTGGTCCGGCTTGATGATGAACGTCTTCTGGCTCATGCCGTCGCCATTGAAGTTCTGCTGGAAGTCGTGAAAGTCGAACGGCAGGATCCACGTCTTGGGGCAGAAGTCGTACTCCTCTGGGAACAGCTTCTTCATGCGCTCAAAGTTGCGCGCCAGCTTGGACTTGCGCGCCAGGTTGGACATGCCGGGAAAGTGGTTCACCTTCTGGAACGGCAGCAGGATCTTGAACGTGTTCACAAAGTCCGGCACGTCGATCCAGTGGATGTTGCACGCGTGGATGGCCTTGTCGTTCTCGTCCGTGATCAGCTGCCAGCCGCGGTCGCGCGCGATCTTGCGCACCACTTCATAGCGCCCGAGCGTGAAGTTGATGCGCACCACTTTCTTCCTGTCCTGCTGCTTGCTACGTCGAGGAGGCTTCTTGCCCTCCATTATTGCAGCCGAACCCGCCAATAGAGCCTTGATAGCCTGTGAGCAGAGGTGGAGCTGTTGCTGATGTGCAGATGCGTGTCTACGGAGCTCCTATTTGCGTTGACTGCTATTTGCAGACAGACCAGGAATAGCTTCAACCTCAACCTGAGAACTCGCAGGATCCGATCTCTTAACTGAAAGCAAAAGCGGTGAGTGTGTATTAACCACAACACAGGCTCACACTTGATTACAGCGCACTACGGATGATGGACTTGAACTCCGGCTTGAGCGAC
The DNA here is from genome assembly GCA_023334555.1 of Elongisporangium undulatum. NCBI lineage: Eukaryota > Oomycota > Peronosporomycetes > Pythiales > Pythiaceae > Elongisporangium > Elongisporangium undulatum. Next base: position 216,002 of record JAADVF010000001.1, read on the forward strand.
GCCCCACCCACGAGGAAGCCGTCCACATCGTGCAGCGCAATGATCTCGGCGCAGTTCTTGGCGCTCACCGAGCCGCCGTAGATGATGCGCACCTTCTGCGCCACATCAAAGGACACGTTGGCCGAGATCCACTGACGCAGACTCTTGTGGGCCTCCTGTGCCTGCGCTGGCGTGGCCACGACGCCCGTGCCAATGGCCCAGACCGGCTCGTACGCGACCACGATGCGGTCCCACTCGTTCTCACTGATGATGTTGGCCAGGGCCTGAGTCTGACGCGTGAGTATATCCAGCGTCTTGCCTCCCTGGCGCTCCTCCAGGGTCTCGCCGATGCAGAAGATCACGTTCAGACCGTAGTCCAGCGCGCGCTTGGTCTTCTTGGCTACGATCTCGTCCGTCTCCCCATAGTACGAGCGGCGCTCCGAGTGTCCAGCCAGCGTCCATTTGAGCCCAAAGTCTGCAGCAGAACGACCGCTTAGTATCACTTCGTCATCAGGTACGTCGTACAGTTGAACGCACCGACGATCTGCTCGGCCGCGATCTCGCCCGTGTAGGCGCCCAGACCAGTGAGGCTCACGTTCTGCGCGCTCACGCTGATGTTCTTCTGGATCAGCTGCTGCGTGAGCTCCAAGTGCAGCGCCGTCGGGGCCACGATCACGTCCACTTGTTCCGTGTCGATCTCGGTCGAGTTGAGCACTTCAATGAGCTCACGCACCGACTGCTTGGTGCCGTTCTACTCCATGCCACGAGCGTCAGACGGCCCCCCTCTTTCTAGGGCACACAGAGCACACGCATGCAGACGTACGCATTTCCAGTTGCCGCCGATGACGTACTTGCGGAAGGCCATTGCGCTCTCTCTTCTCTGGTGGCAGATTGGATTGTGTGATGAAGAGCTCAAGTTGCAGTTAAAAGTGTTCCCTAAACAGAGGGCCATGACGCTCACGTGTCATTCCCGTGGATGTGCGCATATGGGGGTATTTGGGTGAATGGGTTTTTCATGTTCAGTCGCTGATCTCGATAAAGTCGGAAGTATCATCAGGTGCTGCCGGTCTCTTCTTCCTCTTCTTGGCTGCAGGCTTGGCTGTCGTTGCTGCTATTAGAGGCGTGGAGGAAGTCGTGTCATCCCTTGATTGGCGGGAGATGAGCTCGATCTGGAACTTGTCAGAGCACAAGCGTCGGTACTGGATGCCGGCCACGAGGTAGCAAATGGTGTTGTACGCCGTGTAGCTGATCTCTGGCTGCAAGACGTCTCTTTTCAATGGGTCAGTGATCCCAGCCGTGACAGAATACATACAGTGGCTACAGTACTCACTTTAGTATCATGAGGATGATCAAGCGCTCGCAGTCCGTGCGCGATATCGTGGAGATCGGAGGATCCAGAGTTGTTCCGCTGACCGACTGGATAAACTTCCTGGACTTGAACTCATCCACAATCTGCTTCATGGTCAAACGTCGCTCCCTGTCTCATCGATGGTCAATAAATGAACATATCTCATGAAGGCAGACACACGTACATCTTGCTGGCCTCCAATGTGATCCCCACGATCGCTTTTGCGTGCTCGGAATAGTTGGTCGACGCCAGCCTCTGCTTATCGCAGTGGCACACATCGCAGGCATGGCGACACATGGTCTCCGGATCAAAGTCTTCGCTGCAAATTAGTACGTGAACACCAACAGATTAACGATATGTTGAGGTTACATAAGCAAAAGCGCCAGACTCTTACCAGAAATACTTGGCCATCAGGGCGTGTCTGCACTCCGCGAGCTCTTCGCAATATTCGATCATGATTCGCAGATGCCGCATGCCACCCACCTCTGCGTTGGCAATATTGGAGACTCGAATCGCATCGGACGGTCTGTACATCAGAACACATCGTGCAGGAGCTCCGTCCCGACCAGCTCGTCCGGATTCTTGGTAGTAGCCTTCCATCGACTATCGCAGTTAATCGTAAATTCAGCAAATTACTATCAGAGATTGTACAGCAGAATTCTATGACGGACAGCTCACCTTGGAAAGCGTATAATGGATCACGAAACGCACGTCGGGTTTGTTGATGCCCAATCCAAAAGCCACGGTCGCAACGACCACTTCCAAGCGATTCTGTACCCAATCCCGGTGGGTTTGCTCCTTGTCTTCCATATTTGCATGGTAGCATGCTGCACGGATGCCGTTCTTCCGCAGTCCTGCTGCTACTTGCTCCGTCTCGTTCCTCGTGAGGCAGTACACGATGCCCGTATCAGTGGATGGGAACGATTTGATCAGCGTCATCAGCTCCTCCAACGCCGTGGCGTCCTTTGCAGGCTTTTCGACGACCTAATTCAAGCTTAAGTCATTGCTCACACCGATTTCATCCATCTCCACCAGTTCCTACCTCGTAGTAAAGATTGTGACGGAAGAATGACGTTCGAAAGAACACACAGTCTTCGATCTCCAGGATGGACTTGACGTCAGCGACCAGTCGGGGAGTTGCTGTGGCTGTCAGCGCCAGCACTGGCACCTTTGGGAATTGGCGCTTCAAAATGCCGAGCTTGGAGTAATCCTGCATGATCATAATCGTGAGGTAAACGATGCAAGCCTTTCATTTGTACGGCAGATAATCGTCCTCACATTGCGAAAGTCGTGGCCCCACTGGCTGCAGCAGTGCGCTTCATCGATCACGAATCGGAGCAGTCTCCCGTGGTGGTAGGCGCGCTCAAGTCGCGACATAAGCAGCTTGCTCTTGATGATCTTCTCTGGAGTTACCAGCAGGATCTTGAGCTTGCTCTGTGGGTTGCACAACTCGTTGTAGATCGCCGTCGCGTCTGCGCGTGACTTGTCACCAGTGAGTTCACACGCTGCCCCTTCTCCTGCGATCTCGTTGAACAGCATTGCCTGTAGTCATCATTCTGAGTGATCGGTGCATTCAATCAATCCTTCAGCAACAGTGCATTCTGTACCTGGTCCTGAATGAGCGAGATCAAGGGAGACACAACCAGCGTAAACCCTTCGTTCTATCGCCACAACGTCAATAGTTAAGCAACGTCAATGAAGTGCTTCATAGTATCAACTCATGCAGCGTGCCTGCTGATACATGGATGGCAGTTGGTAGCACAGGCTTTTGCCACCACCAGAACGCATGACGACGAACAGATCGCGATTGGACAGTGTCGCATTGATCACTTGCTCTTGCACAGATCGGAAGCTGGCAATGTTAAACTGCACCAGCGACATGTCAGCAACAACACAAATGCTATGCACAGCAAGGCACTGCTTTACCGCTTCCCCACGCAGTCTGTGGATGTCTGCAGTCCAGGGAAATGCGTCATTCCAGTCCGGATCCTTTCGTCCATCCACACTACCGCTGCTGTCGTCCGCCAAATCGATAGCCTCAGCATCTAGTTGCTCCTGAAGCTCCTGCTTGCGGTCTGTCAGCTCTCGCTTGCGTCTCAGCAGCGCCTGGAGCTCCTCTTCAATGCCCTGCAGCTCCTCATTGATGCCCTTGAGCTCCGCATTACGGCTCATTTCTAGTGCACTGTCCTAGAATCAAAGTCGAGCCATATCCTAAACTAAAATCCTGCCACCTTCGCTCAACATTCATCCCTTGGTGTGTATGGCAGAAAAAAAACATTGATACAAACATGTTTAAAACGCCCCAAGCTCTCGGCCGAAGGCGTCAGGCTTTGGCTCTGCATTTGCCAGAGGGAAGAATCAGTTGGCGAATGAACCGCGTGGTGGTGGCCATGGGCTCGGGCGGGAACACCGTGCTGGAGAACTACACGCTGGGCGACGTGCTCATCTGCAAAGCCCACCGGGGCAAGCTGCAGGAGACCATCTACCTGCTGGAGGATATTAAGGCCGACATCAACTTCCGCAACCAGGTAGAGAGCACCATCACTCCTTATTCTCTTGTTGCTTGGAGGCGCTGATGCCGTTGCTGCCGCAGAACGGATGCTCTGCGCTGCATGGCGCGTCGGCCTCTGGCCAGCTAGAGGTCGTCAACTGGATGCTCAACTACCCAGGGATCGACAAGGCCAGCGTGGATGATGTGCGTACAACACTTGGCGCGCGTGGCTCTGCCGCATACCTACCATATCTCCCGCTTGTCTCGCGGCCAGCGTGCTGACGTTGCACTGGATTGGCTTGTTGCAGGACGAACAGACAGCGCTGCACTACGCCGCATTCTACGGCCACTTGGAGGTCGTGCAGCTGCTGGTGGAGCACGGCGTTCCGTTGGATATCCCAGACAAGGTGCGTCTCGCGCGTTCTCTCTCTCTCCCCCCCCTCCATGGCGACTCGTACCGGTTGCTGATACACGTTGCTGCGATCAACTCTGCTTCCTCTGCCTTGCCTCTGCTCAGTATGGACGTCTGGCGCACTGTTCGGCTGCGCTCAACGGTCACTTGGACGTGGTGCGGTACCTGCTGGAGGAGTGCGACATCGACATCAACGCCATCGATGAGGTACGCGTAGACATGCCCACATGGCTTCGGATCCTGGTCCGCCGTGCCTGATCGCATATGCTGTACCTTCTGCCTGGATCTTGTTAGTATGGAGGCACATGTCTCCATTGGGCGGCTTCCCGAGGTCGCAAGGAAGTGGTGCAGTACCTCTGCATGAAGGGCATCGATGTCCACGCCACGAGCTACGTACGTTGTCCCCTTATCGAGCGCTTGATGACTCTCTGCTATGATCGATATCCTAACGAACCTTTCTCCTGCAAGCAGGACAACAAGACGGCGTACCAGTTGGCCAAAGACAAGCACAAGCACTTGTGCGTGCAGTTCCTCAAGTCGTGGTACGATACGTCGCAGGTGAGATATCAGAACAGCATGGCTTCACTTGGATGTGATGCCTCGCTTACCGCAACCTACTGCCGTATAGAAATTTGTCCATGCCGCTGAAGAAGGCGACAACGAAGAGATCTCCCGCATCATTTCGGATATTAACGGCGCGTACCCATTGCGGTTTTTGCGCGACAAGGTAATTCATTAATGGATACAAGCCAGGAGTGAGAGTGGTCACTCATCGTCATGTGACTGCGGTAGAATGGGAAAAACGCCATGCACTGGGCGGCCGAATTCAGCCATTTGTCGACGCTCAAGCTGCTCTGCGAGAATTTTGACCGCTGGACGGATGCGGACAAGGTGCGTCCACTCTCAATCGCCACCATCCATGTCGTATAGTAGCTGTACTCAGGCTGCTGTTTGCTTTACAGTTTGGGCGCAATGCGCTTCACTGCGGAGCACTGGGCGGACATAAGGATTGCGTGTTCTATCTGGTTCGGAAAGCGCGTGATCCCTCGCAGTTTTTATCCTTGACGATGGTGCGTGCACACTCGTCTGCTTTCCTCATAAGCCCTGAAATTCTAACACTGATTCGTGCTATTGGCAGACCGAGAAGAGCCCTTCGCGCTGTGCGTTTGAAGCGGGCCACAGTAATCTTGCGGCTAAGCTTCAGGTTGGTGTGCTATCCAATCGACTTCGCATGAATGAGGATTAACGCGTGATGCTTTGTAGTCCTGGGAAGAAGGAAACGATGAGTACTCGAACAATGAAGACGACAACACTCCGCTGTACTCGGATCAAGGAGGCTATCGCGAGGATAATCATGGCAAGAGTCGATCGAGAGGTAAGAATGCAATGTGGGATAGAGAATGCTTTATATCGATTCTGACATTCGCTATTGTGCCACAGATATCGATGCTGTCCACGAGTGGCTCAAGGTGCTGAAAATGGAATCCTACACGAAGAACTTCGAGAAGGATGGCTTTGACACTCTGCGTGGCGTGGCCACCATCGACGAAGATGATCTGATCGATATGCGCGTCAAGAAGGGCCATCGCCGTGTCGTTCTGACGCATATTGAAGAGCTGCGCCAGCAGTTAGCGATGCTGGACGAGAACACCGCTCTCGCTGGCCAAGAACCGATCTCGTCTCCCACGATTCAGATGCTTCCTCCCGTTGTCAAGGCCCCGCTTCCGATGCTCTCGGGCTCTTCGGGCGTGATCTCGACGCCGGGCGATCCCACAGTACGACTCGAACGGAGAGGCTCTCTGACATTTATGCAAGCTCCGCCACCTATGTAAGCACGGCAACAGCAGAAGGAACAACCACTCCCAGGGCAAAGCAAACAAGAGGTGCGTCGTCGTAGCTGGGATTCTCAGTGTATCTGTTGAGTTAATGTAGACAATAGAGATATAGTTTTAGGCTCGGATGCATCGTGGCGTTTTCATCGCGTGGACTTGTCTGCGAATGGGCTGCAGCCAGCCATGGTGACATACGTGTCGGCAAACTGCGTGACGTCGCAGCTACAGACGATAGGGGCCGAGTACATTAGCAACGCACAAGGTCAAAGGATCCAGAGCATTTGAACCCACCTTCCGCGCCCTTTGAACATGCGGCGATGCATGTCTGCCTGCATGCCTTTCGTTGCGTTCTCAGCGAGCCACCTGCACAGCAGGACAAAGGTTGAGCGATGATTAGAAGCGAGGTGAACGACAGACAGACTGGGGCAACGTACCCCACACGCTGGGCCTCTGTCATGGGCATGGGATACTTTTCGTTCGGCCTCTTGGAGATGGCTTTCAATCTCGCAGCTGAGAGGCGCCAAAGGACAAGATGAGCCACAATGAAACAATCAGCTGCTGCGTGCACGTACCAAGCTCTGCCGTGTCCTTCTCCTCCTTGATTTTACCGAAGTCTGCGGGATGCGTCAGCGTGGGCTTGAGCGTGATGGCACTCACTGCACAAGCAAAGCGCATATGGATGAGGATCATGCTTGCACCGACAACATTTCATCCATCTGAAACCACAAGCGTACGCACGAGTTTTGGGGTTCAGCTGGAACGGCGTCAGCGCGCTTTCCATCAAGTACTCGGTCTTGAGCTGCTCCCGCCAGATCTGGTTGCGGGCCACTTCATCGATCTTGGACGCCAGCGACTCGCGCTTTCCAGCCATCACTGCTCTTTCTTCTGTAGCTAATAGCGAACGAATCAAGCTCTGAGACGCCCTGGTGGCCGCAGAACCCTTCAAGATAAGAGCCCAAAGTGCTAAGAAAAGCGTCCGGTTGTCGTATTTATAAAGGATAATCATGCAAGAGTCATAAGCCTAAATACTACATCCGCTCCATGGCCGTCTTGATCACCTTGATGAACTCGTCGCGCTGCTGCACCTCGTAGCCGTTGCGCTTCTCGATCGAGCGGCCGTCGAGCTGCCACTTGTAGTAGATGGTCACCATGAGCGCGTTCTTTTTGAGGCAGGTCATGCGCGCCAGATGCGCGAGATGGTGGCACGACTTGATCTGGTACACGTCGTCCATGTTGCGCTCGGCCTTGAGAACCACGATGTGGTTCTCCAGGATCACGAGATGCCGAGGCAGCATGCTCACTCGCGAGGCCGCGCCCGGGGTCGCGGGCGCCAGCTTCTTTTTCTTGTAGCCCGAGAAGAACGGACTGCCTACGAGCGGCAGCATCTGCACGCGACTGACACGCATGCCCTTCTTGAGCTCTGCGGCCTTGCCCTTCTCCACATCGTAGAGCGGGGCCGGGGCGCTGCCATGGTGGCTGCTGTCTCCAGTTCCTCCACCGGAGGCGAAGGAATCGTTGCGATGTGAGGAAGACGAAGACGTGCGGCTGCTGCCACCGCCGACAAAGTCGTCCTGCTCCTCCTCGTCATCGTCATCGATCGTAAACACTTCTTCTTCGGACTTTTGGAATGAACTATTGCGCTCCGAGTGGTGGCCGCCGCTGCCCTGTCGAGCCATCGATGGGCTCGTGACAGGCGTGCTACTGGTGCTCCCGGCCGGTTTCCCGCTCACTGCTGCTGTAGCAGCGGCTGAGGCCGAGCCAAAGGACATTCGGGTCTTGCCGACGGCCGCCTGCTCGGCCTTCTTCAGCATGTCCAGGCTCTCCGAGCCGATCTGAGCGATCGAGCTGCGGAATTTGCTGAAGTTGGCGGTCATCAGTGGCGCAGCCGACGACGATGGACTGGGCGGCTCGGGCTTGCCCGTCGCAGCAGCAACGGCATCGGAAGCTGCTGCGGGCTTCTTCGAGAACCATTTCGTGCTCTCTTTCAGCGAGTCGGCCGGATTCAGCAGCGTCTTGCCGCTGGTCTTGAGCGCACCGGCAAAGCTGGACAGATACGAATTGGACGAGCTCGTGTGCGCATCGAAGAGCGACTTGGCGTCCAGCGGACCCTGCTTCTGAGCGGGCAGAGTCGTGGAGGAATTGCCTCTCGACCCGCTCGTCTTGCTGGAGTCCTCGCTCCTGGTAGAGGTACCAGCGGCGGCAGTCGTGCGCGTCATAGTGGACGCGACAGCAGTCTCCTTGGACGGAGATGACGCGTCCATGCATCGATGGTGCAGACAGAGCTGGCAGGTGCCCACATCGTGATCGATCAGGTCGTCGACCGCGAACGCCTTGGAGTGGAACAGCTCGCCGTGCGCGGCTGCGTAACCTCCTTGGAGTACACTCACGTGCGGGAACCCGCGCTTCATCAGGAACAACACGGCGCTGTTCACGCGCGTGAGATCCCTCGAGTAGGCCTCAAAGAACTCGTCGGTGAGCTCAAACGGAGACGGCATGGGCGGCTTCTGGTCGCCCGCGGTCAGCTGCTGGTGACCGATCTCGCGGGCAATGTGGCCATAGCCCTGGCCCATGACGCACAAGTGCACCGTGGCCTTCATGGGGTTGAGCGTCGCGAGCACTTGGTCCAGCACCTGCGGGTCCGTGACTGCGTCCGGATCAAAGTGAAATGCGGTCGGGATCTGCCCTGTGCTCACTTCCTCTAGCGACCGGCAGTCGATGATGAAGTAGCGGATTGATTCGCCCACAATCGGGCCCTGGAAGCTCTGGAACACCTGCAGCACCACTTCGGACGCCGACAGCGTCATGGCCAGCGCTGACCCGGCCACTTGGTCTGGATCTTGAGCCACTTCCTGCTTGGAGTGTGCATTGGGATCCTCCTTGCCGCCTGCGGACGTGGGGGACGTGAGCGGCACCATGTTGAGCAGGTTGCCTGGCATGGAGATCATCATGTTGGACAGCTCCTTGACGCCGTTGGTGGACGCAGAGATGAGCGAGAACATGCCTTGGCTGGACGGAGTGTTCTTCAGAACGCCTACGCCGTCAGCAGCGGCAGCTGATGGCGCAGTATTGACCACTGGCGGCAGAACGTGGCCGGCATCACGCAGCTTGACACAAAAGCTTGGGGGCGTAGCCTCCACCAGCTTCTGAACGCCAGCGATCAGCGTCTCCGAGGGATCCTTCAGGACATCCACGAGCGTCTGGGCCATACAATGGCGCAGCTGGTCGCCTTCCATACGCAGCAGCTTCTTCTCAGCCCTTGCGATGAGGAACACGACCACGAAACACATAGCGGTCGATGGCAATGCACGCGTCCCAGCCACAGCCGGAGCGCTGGCGTCCAACAGCAGACAGCAGTCCCATACGCGAATGAGGAAGTCAAACTCGCGCTCCTTCTCGGACTCGAACATGGACGCGACCCACGAGTCCGGGATCACACCGCCGCCGGAGTTCTTCTCGGCCTCGGGGTTGCTCCATGTGTGGAAATGCTGGTCCAAGTGGAACGCGATCGTGGGCGCGTGGTACAGCAGCAGCCACTTGAGCAGCGGCCGTCTTGCCTTGGCGATCGACTGCAGCGACTTGTGGCCCGCCAAATGCGGCAGCACCCGCTGACAGACACTCGTGAGCGTGGAGATGAGGTCCAGTCGCAAGGGATCGCTTCCGCTGATGCCGATCAGCGGCGCAAACGTATTGACCAGCCCCGGGGAGTACTCGATGTGCAGCTTCTTGCTAACGTAGGTCGCGAGCACTTCGGCGCTGTCGATAAACTGCAGGCGAATAGCGTCGATGTTATCTCCGGACACATGCATCGCTTCAGCGTGGAGCTTGCTAGAAAAGATGGCAGAGCACAGCGATTCCACGTCCTTGCGGAGCACGGACTGGGTCGGAAGGTCTAGCGGCGTGGTTTGCACAGCGTACATGGATATGGATTCATGCGAGTCTCCCTACGCGAACAGTCAGAGATTTGGATTTGTGTGCTCACTCAAGAGCAAAATGGCGTGTGGCTTACGTTGAGAGCGTGCTTCCACATCGCTAAGCGTGCAGCAGCAGGGACAGCCCCGCCTTGAAGGTAAGCCTTCCTCAGCGCTACCACGTCTGTCATCATCAAATCCACGGTGTCAGCTCGTAATTTCCGTGAAGAGCAAACTAACTCAAGAGGCTTGCGTACCGATTTGTTCCTGCTCTCGCTGGGCATTCAATTGGCTCTTGATCTGCAGCGACGTATCGCTGTTCTCGCGCGAGCTGCTGGCTTGCTGCTGCTGTTTGGCCTTTTCAATGATCTTCTCGAGGTAATCGTCGTCATCGTCGTCGTCCAGCGACACATTGCTCACTCCGTGTGGCTCACTGTGTGAGTGGACTGGGATTGGAGGCGGCAAGCTCGCTTCCGGTGCAGCTTTCACCGGAGGAAGAGGACTCACGACATGAGCTCCAGCACCTTCATCATCGATTTCGACAGTGGAAAACGCCGAAGGATCGCAGCTAGAGTCCGACGGGGTAGCCAACCCAGCGCTGGGTGCCGACCCATCGTCCAGCCAGGACAGAAAGTCGTCCTGCTCGCGGCTGCCGATGGATTCCCATGGCTGCTTTGAAGACCCGCCTTGATCTGCTGCTGGAGTGGGCGCTGCTGGTGCTTCCTTAGCAACGAGAGTCGGCTTACCAGAGTCGCCAAAGATGCTAGCTTCGTCCAGGTCCGTGGTCAAGGTCGGAGCTGAGCCCTGGTCCTCCTTGAGGTCGCCAAAGATCTCATCAAAGTCGGAAGACATGGCGCTTGAAGGCTGCGAATGGCTCGGATGCCACGCTGTAATGCGTTTTCGTGTGTGAATGCGCCTTCGATCCGGAGTCGTTACTGAAAAAAGCGCATCGGTTGCGACGAGAAAATAGACCAGCGGAGAAACCAACGCAACCAAACTCCCAAATCGGGCGTGGATGGACTCAAACGTCCAGCAATGAAGTGTCATTGGTCTATCCAGGAGTTGCGTTGGACTCGGCAGTCCCGCCCCCAACGAAGAAGGATTTATCAATATATCTTACCTCTTACTGAAAACGCCAATGCTGCGAAAGTAATCGCCACTCCTGCCTCTTCATCTTCTTCGTCCTAATGTTGCTCAAGTCATGTACATCAGTCCACCAACGTAACCTGGATGTTCACTCCTGCAAAACTCACCGCAGCGTAGACTCCACGTCTGGGATGCTGGCACACGCCACCCCAAACGGCTTGCCATGCACCTCAAAGCTGATCGTGCTCGTCTCTCGATCCAAAATGTAGCTCACAATGGAATCTTCTCTAACTTGCCCAATATTGTAGTCGCTCTCACCCGCTTTAGAGTACAGCGCCCCGTCGTCTGCGTTCACCAGCCAGCTTGCCGTCTCGTCCATTTGCTCATTGTGCAAATCCGATCGAGACGGAAGGAACGCCGCCGCCGTCATTGATTTGCACAGAGTACCGTTCACATGGAGCTACCGATCGGACGCTCTGGTCCAATTTGGTGCTAAAGGCAACGCGATTGTCTTCATATAACCGAAGAATCTTGCTGCACATTCCAGGATCCCACATCGCTCGTGGATTTGAACTAGAACCGAAAGGATTAGTTGCAGTCTCCATCACATACCCTATCACTCGGATTGTATTGCGAGAGTGTTTTGCAGAATCAACCTTTCGGTTCATGACGATTTGATCCGTAATGCTGATGAGAGTCAGCTTGTGATGTGATGGAAATGTTGATGTGGGATAACGCGCCATTTCTTTAGGATAAACTAGAGTACGTCTA